>NW_018923497.1:14955-31967 GCF_002207925.1 Prunus avium
CGTTCTCCAGTTGGGAAGATGGCTCAAAGCTACATTTCCATCGCACTTTCTGACTTCTATGCTAGAAATGCCAACTACAGAACACAGTTGACTCTTCTGTGAAGAACTCTAGCGACGATATTGTTGCTGCAGCATCAGCAGGTATACATACCATGTTATGAAGTTGTATAATTTTCATAATTTTAGCTGATTATTATACTCATCTGAAATGGTTCTTTCTTACCATGTTATGAACTTATTATATTTTAAAAATTAAAAAATAAAAGAGGTCCTGCAAGGTAGCACATGTGGGGCATGGCAGTGGAATGGAAACATAATCTTGTGGCCGAAAAACCAGTAGCAAAGAAGATTTGTAGCAACCGAAATTAGTCGCTGCCAAAAAGTTCCCCTGTTATTGTACTATTGTGAAAGAACCAAATATTATTAGAGCTACTAGATTTAGTGCAATGTCTGGGTACTTATATCTTATGACAATTTAAATTATTTAACCTTGACACAATTGAGTAGCAAATCTTTCGCACTGCTTGTCCTCAAATTGCTATAAATTTTGAGTTCTTTCATCATTTGTATGATTTTTACAGCTTTAGACCAGATAAAGAATGAAGAAGTACAAGCTATTATAGGGCCCCAAACGTTAACCCAAGCCAAGTTTGTGATAAATCTTGGACAGAGCGCTCAAATTCCCATTCTTTCATTTTCAGCTACAGGCCCCTCACTATCTTCAACCCAAAACCGTTTCTTCATTCGGACAGCTTTGGATGATTGTTCTCAAGTGAAAGCCATCACATCCATTGTTGAACCATATGGATGGCGTGAAGTTGTGGTAATCTACAAAGACACCGAATAGGGAAATGGTTTGATTCCATACATAACAGACTCCTTTCAACAGATCGATACGAGAGTACCTTACAGAAGTGTCATTTCTCCATCATCTAGTCCCTATCAAATTTTGAGAGAGCTTACTAAGTTAATATGGGAATGTTCACTTGGATCAAAAGTCTTTGTTCATGCAAAAGAAGCTGGCATGATGACTGAAGGGTATGCATGGATCATAATTGCTGGGCTATCAACTTTATTGCATCCAGTGGAGGCAAAGGCCATTGATTCAATGGAAGGTGTGATTGGTGTAAGGCCCTATGTACCAATGTCAAAAAATCTTACAGATTTTGAGACGAGATGGAAAAGGAGACCATCATTACCCAACATTGGCAAGACAAAGCATACTACTTCAAGGATAAACCTCTTTGGCTTATGGGCTTATGATACCGTCTGGGCTCTAGCTAAGGCTTTAGAACTGGTTGACCAGGAGGATAGTTAGTCGACGAATGCTCGAAAGCAGAAGAATAGTAGTGCTACAAATGCCGGAGAAATGTTAGGCATAACTCTCTAAATCGGGTGCAGCACTTGTGAACAAATTGCTTACTACCAGATTTGAAGGCCTAAGTGGACAGTTCAGATTAATTGGTGGACAGTTTCAACCAACAGCCTTTAAAATATTCAATGTGATAAGTAAGGGAGAGACAGTTATTGGATATTGGATCTCCAACACTAACAAAGAAACATTTGATGATTTAGTTCAATCAGTTAAAGTAGCATCAAACTATTCCATGGTTGATCATGAGCTTATGAAAACAAGAGATCCTATCTGGCCTGGAAACACATATATTGCACCAAAGGGTTGGGTTATACCTGTTACTGGCAAAAAGTTGAGGATCGGCATACCCGTGGCATCTGATGGTGTCAAAGAATTTGTGAACATAGACTGGTCTCGTCATGACAATGATCCTCAGAGATTTTCAGGGTTTTCAATTGATGTCTTCCGGGCGGTCTTAAAAAAGAATGCCATTTGCTGTTTTGTATGAGTTTGTTCCATACATGAATAGCTCAACAAAAGAAGCTGCTGGGACTTATGATGAGCTCCTTTCCCAGATTATGCTCAAGGTATGTTGGTGTTTAATCCTATCCCTTTCTTTTATTTCTGAGTTTTCAATTTCAAACACACCGGTGTTTATAAGAGCGAAAATTAGTTTTGATAATAGCGCTCTTTGATTGTTTTCAGTCACTTGTTTGAATATGAAAGTGCAGAAATTTGATGCTGGGGTGGGAGATACAGCCATTGTTGCAAATAGGACATCCTACGTTGATTTTATACTTCCTTATTCTGAATCAGGCGTTTGCATGGTGGTGAAAGTGAAAAATAACGAAACAACGAATATTTGGATTTTCCTAAGGCCTCTTAGTTGGGATCTTTGGTTGACATCTGAGGCCGCCTTCATCTTTACAGGCCTTGTAGTATGGATTCTTGAACATCGTATAAACACAGAATTCAGGCATGGTTCATGAAAGCAACAACTTGCCACCACTCTTTGGTTCTCTTTTTCAACTCTTGTGTTTGCTCATAGTAAGTCTCGCTTGCCACAACTCTTGTTTCTTTTTCAGCCGATGGGAATACGGTTTTTCGTGTTTGTTCCTATGTTGAATTTTTCTTCAACTGATCTCTAACAATTTCTACTTTCCTGTATACCAGAGGAGAAGGTGCAGAGCAACTGGACCAGATTTGTGCTGATCATATGGATTTTTGTGGTACTTATTTTGACAGAGTTACACTGCTAGCTTAGCCTCATTGTTGACTGTAGATAAGTTGCAGCCAGCTTGTTGATGTGAATGAGCTCAGAAAAACTGGTGATTATGTTGGATACCACAAGGATTCCTTTGTGAAAGATCTTTTAATAAGCCAGTTCAAATTTGAGAAGAAAAAGCTGAAGGCTTATTCTTCCCCGGAGGAATTTCATCAAGCACTGTCCAATGGAAGCAAAAATGGAGGGGTTGATGCTATCTTTGATGAAATTCCCTACGTAAAGCTCTTCCTCTGCAAGTACTGCTCAAGTGGGCATGCGTGATATCTTTGCACCAACTTGAGGGGGAGTGTTAGTAAAGTCAAAGACAAAACATAGACATCCCTAAATGGCTTGTCTACCACCTTGTTACTTTTCCTTGTTTTCATATTCCTTGTTTTAGGGATGGAAACTCTCCATGTTTCCCTCCATGTCTTGTGCATTGTTTGTAACTAATAATCACCTTGTATACTTGTATATCTAACCCTTCACTAAGTAAGAAACTCAATTGGCAGATTTGAATTCTCTGCAAAACCTATCTTGTTCTTCTTATTATACATTCTCAACTCTCTCAATTACACTATATTTGGCAAAAATTGCAAGTCAATTATTTTCCAGATGAAACCAAACGTCAAGACGCAAGTTCCACATTCTCTTCAGACAATTCTAGTCTAAGTGTGTACACTTTCGGAGGCCTCTTCATCATCACAGCAATGATTTCGATTTCTTCATGCTTGATTTATATAGTTTGTTTCCTCCACAAATACTGGCCTGCTTTGAATTCCATTCATCCAGAAGCCTCCCTCTTGTCAAAATTAGCGAAGTGTTTTGACCGAAAAGACAGCACTCTGTTTGCTTTAGAGCAAACCAGTCAAGCGACTCATGTAAATGCTGCTTCTGCAACAAATGCTAGAGGAGCTGATGCTGCTTCACCACATGCTAGGGACAACATGCTGAGCAATGCAGTGTCTTCCAACCAAGGATTGGACAATGTCTCCAAAGAGATATACCTCTACATTCTATGGATTTTGGGTGCTTCTCCTATGGTTGTGCTTGATTTCTGATACATGTGCTCTACCTACTAAGGTTCTGTTTGAGAAAATATACTTCACATAATGAATGTTGGGATTTTATTTTTCTTCAATTATTTGTTGATCTAAATGATTATTCAATTACTATTTTCACCTCGAATCAAAGACTCATAATATGTTATTAGATCAGTATGTCATTTTGCAGACAAGTTCGGCACCATATGTGCCTCTTTTCACAACGAAAGCTATTATTAGCACTCCAAAATAATCATTATGCACGCCTACGCCTTGCTTACAAGTCCTAATAACCACTCCTCCATGAAAGTGAGATTAAAATAAAGGAGTGTAAGTGTAACTTCCACCTATGGAAGGGAGATTGAAAATGAAGAAATAAAAATAATTGATTAGGTTTTGTTTTAATTTTCCTTTCCTGTTATATAGCATTCCATGCACATTTCTTGCCCTCCCACCATCTTTCTTCCTCCATATTTCCTCTATGTCTAGCAAAAACATGAAAACTAAAAAGCAACAAGAAAAAGGTTGCCAAGTGCCAATAACAACTCCCTAAACAAATGTTGAAAAAAGAGTAACTAATTACAGTTTTAGGCGATCAGCGTTTTTGTTCACATGGGCAAATGAATTTGATGAAATATTAGAAAAGGTGAAACTTTAAGACCTAGCTTGGGAAGCAAGCCATCAGTTTGGACGTCCGCATCAATCACCTGCAGAGCAAGCTAACAAGTGTTCATTATATATGTAGCAAACTAAAAGTTAAATGGCTGGCTCTAAGTAATCAATCTTTTGTAAATAGTTCAGATCAAATTAATTCCTTGCTTACCAAATTTCAACCTTATTTTGGAGACAAATAAGTAGAAAGGGCATATTCTCAAAAAATTAAAAATTAATAATAAAATTGTGGTATAGGATCATTGTACCAAGTCATAGAGTAAAAGGTTGAGAATTAGCACGATGAGAACTATAAAGAACCTGCAATTAGAAAGAAAAGATTTATATTTAAGACCATTCAATTAATCAGCACAGCTAATAATATTATCATCATTCGAACTCTACATATGAGACTTTTTTGGCTTAATTGCTAATAAATCTGGAAAGTGGTACCTCACTAATGTAAGCTAGTTGTTACAGCTCAAAAGGAGAAAATCATGGAGATTATGACTGACATTGACTTGAATAAATTGACAAATACAAACAAGTATAGGCACATAAATTACAATTTACAAGCCTTCGGGTGATAGCGCACTTTACGTACTTCACAGCCATGAGGGAGACAGCAATAAAGGAGGAATCAAACCAGAGTAGGAAGGCCAACTTAGTAAAGTTAGTCTTCATTCATCATCTCAGTGATTGTCTCCATGGATCATCAATGATTGAAACGGAACCCTCTTAATTTCCACTAGTGTGGAAAACTCCTCGTGCATTGGCTGCTTCCATGGTTCCCCATCCATCTGCATATATGCATTTCTCCACTCCCCACCTCTAACTTCCAACCGAATTGCAGCAGCCTAATACAAGTGTAACTTGTTCAATACATGAGCACTAAATTTCCAGCATATCAAATAACAATGCATGCACAGACCTTTAAAAATCAACAATGGCAAGCTCTCTGGATAAACGAACAGGCAAAACGAAAACACAATAATCCTATTTTCAGACTGAACTGACAACAAATTGAAGCCATACATTTTTTAGGCCCAACTTCTAAGTCCTTTACAACACAAAATGTGAAACAGACAAGGATTATCCATCCAACATGTCCTGCACTGCATCTCAGCATTCAGTGTTGCTACAATGTCTAAAAAATCATACCCTAAACAACATGAACCTAAAAGGAAATTTCTAATTCTTTTAAAAACGTGTGACTGGCAATACTGATTTAGCCCGGGCCAAGAGGGAACAGAACATTCCAAAATGAACACTCAGATATTCTTTTCTTTTGTAAGCATTCCATATGTATGTACAAGATGGGATAGACAGCTTTCTTCTGAATCATGTTTTAAGAAAGTTTACGAGACCATATCAAAATTTTCCAGCGGCAGAGGGGTATATTCTACTAAATTTTCATGTCTCACCTATGAATACTTCAGGTAGAAGAAAATTTAATTATTAAAAAATATTATTGAGTGAGTTTAGGACAAGCAGGCCGGGGGCAGACTGTGTGGAATTGGATAGAGAGCAGGGAACTAAAAGAGTAGCCACTTCATCAACAGATCATCCAGCTTATTATAAGTGATGTCACTAAAAACAAATGCAATTATTCAAGAGTTCAAAACTGCATCCTGAAAATTGAGGTATTTTACAATAAGATCCTGATATTATCAATATTCTAAAAAGCATTACATTTTCTGTAATTTTATTAGGTTGGGGAGCTGCTGTAGGATAGTTTTTAGACTTGTATTAAACTGTAAGAGGTGCATTTTGATTTGTTTTTTAAGGATGTTTCTTTTTTATGGTGGATTCTGGTTCACTAAGTTTTGAATTGTGATTTTAGCTCTTATAAAATTTTGTCTCTCATAAAAAAGATATTCTAAAAAACCCTTACTTTTGCATGCCGAGTAAACACTTGACCTAATAATAGCATGGAGATAGACATTGTTGCAGTACCTGAGCAATATGCTTGGCAGAGATGAGTTCAACCATAACAAAAGATGCATGCCATCCTTGTTTAAGGCCAAAAATTTCTAAAAGACCATCATCAGCATGGGCCTCCACAAAGCCTCTCTGAAACAATAAAATTTAAGCTACCGATTATTAGCTTCTCTGATATGCATGATTTAAATGAGCACACTGAATAAAATTTGCATAATCATCAAAACTTTGAACTCTACTAAATAACTTTGGCGTAAAGTTGTGAGTGAGAAAAAAAATCTAACAAAGACAAAACGATTCATATATAAATATCAACTAAAATTTCAGGACCTACTTCCAGGCATAAACAAAAGGCAACAAGGCAACCTGAACTTGCAAAAGTAAACTTCCTATCCTTGAAGAATCGTAAAAATAATAAATAAATAAATAAATATGTTTGTGTCAGCACCTCTCTTTGTGTCACCTAAAAACAAAACACAAAACTTATCCTTCAAAATACTGATAGGCAACACCACATTATTGCAGTAAAAACTATATAATACCTTTTCCAAGTACTCTGGTTTCAGATTACCCCATGGATTTCTTCCACTCCCATAGCTATGAAGATTTAGAACAACAATAGCCCTTACGCTGAAAGAAGATGAAATAACAACATAAGCTATTATGAAACAAACAAATACAACCAAAGGGAAAATCTGGTGCTTTACAAGTACTCCATGTCTGGCAGCATTGTAGTGTAAATTATTTTACGTTCAGAAAAATACAAATAAAAACCAAAGGAACGGATATAGCCATGTAGTCAGAAATAGATGACAAGGATATGATACATAGTTTATACTTTACTGGTTAAGTGATGCATAAACTTGTATTGAAAAGAACAAGAAAGTAAGAAAGAGAAGCAAACTTAAAAATAAATAAATAAAAAACTACCAAGAGCTAAGCATGCAAATAAAAAATAATGTTGCCAGAATTGTACCCCCAAAAAAAAAGTGTACCTTGATGGCACTGGAATCTGCTCCCATTCTGAGCAATTAACCTTTTTGACATGCATCCTTAGGATGTTCTTTAGTCCCCTGCAACCAGACAAATTATTGGATACACATCAGCAAAGGGACAAAGAGACGGGGAATATTACAAATCTTTGCCAATTTTACATATGTAACAATTACCCTCCCATTATAAATGTAAAATTTGTCTAGAATCACTGAGTCACATAACACAAACTCTCATTTGGCCATAAAAACTTGAAGGGTACATTAGAAAGGAGTGAGTTATAGATCAAGCAAAACCATTAAGAGGCCATTTCGCTTCTACTCCAATTCTTCTCAACCAGGGACAACTTCTAGAATGGAAGTTTTGTATTCTTAAAAGTCCAGTTTTCCTAATTCATATTAGAAAATCTTAAAACAATTACAGTCAAATCAAATTAACATGGAGAGCCGCCATCATAATAATTAAAACACTGCTTCAGTTGGGAGATATCAAACCTTAAACCTGGATCACTTGTGCAAGGTGTGAAGAACCAACCTTGAGTGCAACTATAACCAGAGTACACCAACTGCAAGAAAGATGGATCAGCCACAATACCGTGCAAATGAAATCACTGATAAAACCATGCCCCAAAGGAAAATCCAATCATATATAAAGGTAAAAAGAGATTCAATCAGACCTTATTTGAAACTGGACCTTGTGCAAGATAGGGTTTTTCGTTTCGTAAATGGTGGAATCCATAAGCAACTTGTGCATCCATTCCTGTATGACCAAATAACAAAAACAGGCTCGCGTAAAGGGAAATTCCTCATAAAAAAGAACCTATTAAACATACTTTTCCAGTATAGAAGCTTGTAAGACAAACCATGGGGATGTACCACTATCTTACCATCTAACACCATGTAAAAACCATAGGTGCATCAATAAATAAAGCCAATCTACCAATGATGTCAACATACCTATACTAAAGTAATTGTAAAACACTCCTTCGTGACAAATTGCTTTCTCAGGCAAATCCCCTTGAATTTCCAAACCCTGCAGTGAATAAAAAGTGCCAAACATAACATATACGATTATGATAAACTTAAGGCCATATCAAAAAGGGATCTCAATATGCAAAAAAAAAAAAAAAAAAAAAAAAAAAAAAACCAAACTTTCATTCACAGGAAACAAGCAAATAAACTTTATCAACAATATAATGTAAGCAATGATTCCTTAAATATTTCATCTATTTTCCCAAACCACTCTTCTTCATCACTTTTTGAGCTCTAACTCACTAGCCACTGAATAGTTCATTCTCGAAGGACACACTACAAGTATCCAAAAAGAATGTCAAAAGAACTACCTTTTATAGATACAGAAAACAGTAGGGAGAAAGGCATTGCATATGATTTGAAATTGGAAAAAAGAAAGCCCCTTCATAGAAAATTAAAGAAAATATATTAAAGCAAGACAATACATACAAAAGTCCTTCAGCATACATGTAAGGAAAATCTAAATGCAATTTTAGCCAAATACAGGATAGGATTTAGGGGCTGGGCTTCCAATGCTCACATAAGAAGCAGGAAAATGCAAATGCAATCTTGACCAATCACATCTGGCATGTCATGTGGGTGATTCTGATAGCTTATCGATGTCAGGAATTAACTAACTGGAATAACTTTGGGGAGTACAAAAAGGGTTGTGGTAATTGCAGAGAATTATTTTTTGATGGAATAACTGCAGAGAATTACAAACATATGAATTAAATGAGGAAATAAAGGAAATGTGTAGACCGAGATACCAAGAAATAAAACCTGTCAGCAACATGTAATATTCATTCATCAAAAAAGTCACTACTGCTTTACAATACAAGATATAGTTTTATTTAGTTTTCAAGAGATTGTCTTATTTGCCAGAGATAACACCATCAGATCCAGAGAATTGAGCAATATAAACATTAATTTTTACCCATAAGAGTAACTCACAAACCAGAATATTAATTGCACAGTATTTGACACCTGAATGAAAACTCATATTTCTAGAAATTTAACAATCAGAAGGTAAAGCCAGTAAGAGTAGCTAAGCAATGCAAATGTTAGAATGCAAAGTAGCCAGATTTACAACCTCATCAAGAGTGCACTCTTCGGTAGCCTTCAAAGAATGAGGTGGATCCATAACTGTACCAGCTGGCATTGACAACACAATATGCCAACTGCACCATAAATAAATAAAACAAATATTAATGTAGCTGTTAGTTGAACCAAAACCATAAATAAGTAGTGTTACTGCCACTACAAACAGAGTTGTTTATATCACAATGGGGCCTCATCCCAAATTATTTGTATATAAGAAACCCACAAAACTATAGGCTACATAGCATATAAACAGGTAAGGGTGAGAACTTAACATTAAGCTTGCCTATAACATGCCGAAAAACCAGACCAACCACCAAATAATACCAAATCTCCATTTGCCAAAAGGTTTATTATGTAAGACATTTTCCTTCGGGAGGGAGGGGGGAAGTAAACAGAAAATAAAAATTAAAAAAAATTAGTTAGACAAATCCATGAAACGAAACAGGCTGAATTGGAACCACAACATTGTTTTCAAGGGATAAAAAAAAAGAGGAACCCACATCTCAAATGCAATCAATTTGCTAACAAAACTGACCCTGGAAATGAGAGTGACACACATGCACAAAGGTGAATGCAGAGTCAAGTGAAATAAAATTTCAAGAACACATTGAAGAGTTGTAAATTTTTTCAAAAAGGGAAAAAGATTCAGAGTGCAAGAATAAAGGTACTGAATCTCCAATAGGTAAAAAAAGGTCCTGAATCTCCTATAGGGGAAAAAAGGACCTGAATCATACTAAATTTCAGTATATTAGCTGCACGCAACTTCTAAAGTAGCTAGCTACACAATCATTCATTAGAAAAGATTAGAGAAAGGCCTTAACTCTACAAGCCTTCTACTTGAAAACATATACAAACTGTTACCTAATAGGCTTACCTATCCAAACGGCATATTGGACCTGCAGTAGCCCTGAATAGAGTTTTTTTAATGGCTGATTTCCAGGCAAAAGGGAATGAACCACCCTGGTGAGAACATATATACCCATTGCTCAATAATGCAAGAAAATCTCCACAAACTCAAAATACATTGCAAAAAGATAGCTTACCCAACCAAAACTCCTAGACAGATCGTTTCCCGTGCCAAGTGGAACAATTCCTACCGGAGGAACTGGTTCCCGACCCTGTCTATTTAGTTCAGATAGGCAACCTAATACCCAACCGACTGTACCATCACCCCCCGCAACCTGCACAATCATTCCAATATATTGCTGTAGGGATCCCACTAGATGCCAAAAGTCAGAGTAATTATGAGATAAGGGCTTTAAGTAAATGTGCCGCAATGTCATACCATAACCCTGATCTTTTGACGACACTCTTTCGCACAAATGTCACCAAGATCAGCCAATAACTCTAGACAACCCAATCCATACTGAACGAATTCATGAGGCTTCACATCTGAGAGGTCAAAAACCTGCATAACAAATTATTTCCAATTCAAACAAACCAACCCTTATACAAATTCAAGAAATATGAAGAAAACCTGTATGGAAAACAAAGAAAAGGGACTAACAAACAGATATGAAAGGGAAAAAATTCAAAAAACACTGATTCAGATGAAAAAGGTCAGCCTACTTCAAAATGCACAAGCTAAACATACATTTGACTAGATGGTCTTAATTCCACGTTGTTTTTGCAGCACACGCTCACAGAAAAGCTTCATAACAGGCATGATCTTTTACTACTCCAGGACACAGAAACCACTAACTTTTAGCTTATATTTGTTTGGCGGAATGGGATTCTAGGAATCTTAAACCTATTCCTTGCAATGGGACTTTAAAAGCCCATGAACCCAACCCAGCATTCTCATTTCAATGTTTCCTTTTTCTTTTTTCTTTGCCAGTACCATTTCAGTGTTTTAAAAAATGCTGATAATGGAAATGCGTATAAGGACAGCTACGATTGCCTATCAGTGCCAGACAACTTCGTTCCGCTGCCTCCTCTGTTTTCTTTTTCGTTTTTTTTTTCTTTGTAAATCCCTTGCTGCCTTATAACAACACAATACATCCATACATTACGTAAACTCCCGAAGTTTAAACTCACCCATTAAAACCCAAAAGGAAAAGTTCTCCGCAGAAAAAAAATAATAACAACACAAAAATAAAAGGAAAAAAACACCAATAATTATTCTACGTAATCGAAAACCCCTAAACCGTACGTAAGCTGCAAGCAAGAAAGAACACACAAAAATGTAAGTTCATGCATAGACATAAATAATAAATTATAGAAAGAAAAAAAAACTTTTTTTCCACTATTGGATTCTCAGAAAATTAAATTCTTTATAATGGTTCACTACCCAAAAAAAACTATCAAATAGGTCACCAGAAAAACCAAAAAAAAATCAATTGGGTCGGCAGAAAACCAAATAATAAAACAAACATCCAAGGGATCAGTCAATGTCAATTTAATAAACTTGAGAAGAAAAAAAAAACCATACCTGTTCTTCACCCATCAACATTTGGAGCCTCTCCTTGAGCATAGGCCCATGCCTCCCGCCACTCCGCGGATTTATAAACACAACCATGGGTGACTCCGGCGGCGTCTGGTCGTCATTTTCAGCGGTGGCGGTGGCGACGAGGTCTCGGCTTCCCGGAAGGCGGCTCTCTCCGGCGCTTGGGTCCTTTAACCGTATGGAATCGCGCATGGCGAACCGGAGGTACTGCGGCATCAAGAGCTTCTTCTTCAGGTCCTCCTTATCAATTGTCATCCCCGATAGGGTGCAGCTCTTGAACGAATCGATCATCGACGATCGCGCGCTGATCCGCGTCGTCGACGACGGCGAATCCATGTCGCCCTCTATTTTTCTCTCTCTTCTCTTTCTCTCTCCTCTCTCCTCTCTCTCGCTGAAAAGCGCGTTTATAATTGAAATTTCAAAATAACAAAGGGGTAGAGAAGAATGATGTGGTCGGGCTCTGGACTTTATTGTGCAAAAATATTTTAAATTTAAAATACAGTTTCTATTATTAGCCGTCTATTCTATAGTTAGGAAATCTTATCCCAAAACTTTAAGACATTTTTAAAATTTTAGTTTGATCAATTGGCGTAATTACATTTTAAAAAAATGAATAAATACACACGGAGATTCCGCGTCCAATTTAGTCAAAGTCACTTTCATCAAAAACAAATTTAGTCAAAGTCACCAGTAAAAGTTATAGTAGGGTGATGTGTGAAAGATAATAAAATGTTCACACAAAAAAAGATAAAATAAAATTATGGGACTTGACGAATGTTTATGACAGAAGTGTTTTTTTCCGAGAAATACTAGATAGATTATATTTAAAGATAACTTTGCGTGTTATTTCGTCATTATTTGAGTTATACGTGATTATCTTCATATTAAGTCAATATGTTATTGTGTTTGATTACTGAAGAAGATTTACTCATATTAAACACCAAGGACAGAACTACTTGTAGGCTCTACTAGGCTCCAGCCCAGTGCGGTTTTTTGGTTTTCCACATATAAGATGAGTTTTACAAGCCAAACTAGGGTAAATCAAATATTAGCCCACCACTTTAGGTAGAAATAAGCCCATCAATACAACCAATCTCTACACGAGAGACAGGCCTCTGCAAACAAACTCTAACACGTGTTGGTTCATGATTTAATGGAAAAGCATTTTGTGATTTGTGTCGATGTTTCCAGCACAAAAGGAACCAAATTATAATTATAAAAAACTCTAACATTTATCAAGCTTACATAAAATAAAAATAATAATAAAACTCTAACACTTTCCTCTTTTCTTTCACCCTTTTTTTTTAATGTTTTTCCTTTTCTCTCTTACTTTTTCTTTATCTCCTCTCCCCTCTCTCCGATTATTTCCTTCTCTTTCAGTTTCTCCCTCTATTAATTTTTTCTATTTCTATGTACACTATCAGCGGCAAGGAAGGTCTTTGGGCATGGATAGCCATTACATAATGTAATTTACATCATAGGTTTTATTATCTATTTTTTAGATAAACTTTTTTGAAAACTATCAGTACGCGAGTCTTTGAGCTGTCATGAATTCATAGCTATTGACAAAAAAATCACGGGAAATACTTTCTTTTGGGGTCAATTTCATCTTGATCTGGATTGTTGGTATTGAGGTTTTACGATCAAGCCAAGATGAGTGATGGCGAGGCAAATCTGCTACCATGACCAAAAAAAATTTAGCCCATCCTACAAAAACTCCTGGTTCCATCATTGTTTTTTTTGAGAAATTCTAGGATTGCATTCATAATTCAGCCAAAAAAGCCATTAGCCACAAGGGGCCAAAACAAACTAGCCACAAAGGGCGATTACAATAACGGAGCGGTCGAACAACAAAATTAAGACAATCTAGTGCGCCTTCACTAACGATCACGCAGGATCGAATAAACTCTGGTATAGGCATCTCAACTAAGATTGCAAACTCAGAATAAACAAAAATAGATAAAGCTTGAAAATGACGCCGAAACGCAGATGGAGATCCGACGTCAAAACATAGGTGGAGATCCAACGCTGAGACGCAATCGCCTATGATGGTTAGAGGAAGATCATAACAAATCGCAATCGCCTATGAGGGAAAACCATTTGTCTCTGACAATGAGGGGAGAAGAGAGGGAGGAAGAGAAAGAAGGGAGAGGAGAGGAAGAACAATGGCTTCCTCCCCCCTCAAAGTGAAAACGGCTCTAGGAGGGTTTTTTGGGAGAGAGGGGCTAGGGTTTTTGGGGCCCTTTCAGTTTAAAAATCCTGGTTCCATCATTGTTAGACACCAAAGTTGTTTTTGTACTCGTATTTTTTCATTAATAATTACTATCGTTTATTTTATATATATATCATTCTTTTTTTATATTTGATAATATTTAGATGACCAAACGATTTTTGATTCGGTTAATTTTATTCAAAAGAGAGATGAAAATTGAGAAGAAATAAGGTACAAGGGAGAATGAATGTAGCAAGTATTCATCTCTCTATATTAGTTTGAAAACTGTTTTATGACATTTTTTTTCTACAGGAATTGACAAAAATATTCTCTTTCTATAATAGTTTAACAGAACAAGGTTATTTATTAAAAATTAGGATGATAATACCTTGGAGAGCGACTTGTCTATAGCTTGGCAAGACTTATTAGATCTTAATATTCCAGAGTCTTTCATGACCTTAATTTTTCATACTATTATTATGAAAAATGAACTCATGAGGTAAGCTAATCTACGTGTAAGACATTAGTTTCTTTCTCTCTTTAAAGTCTTAGTGGCTGCCAATAGAGTCTATCTTAGTGAAAAAGGGCTTTGACTTACAGATTAAATATTTCAGGTTCGAATCTCCACAAAATTATAGTTGTAGTTTAAACTATCACTTGTACTAAAATATAAATAAAAAAAAGCTTTCGTGGCTTTTCAATAGAAGGTACTAATTTTTATAACTTTGGAGACTTATTACTACTAACTGAAGTTTAAAAAGATAAAAAATTTCCTTGTAATTATTTCTAATGGCTCTCTATAGTATTCTCTTTAGCTAGCTTGACATATTTATATTGCCTTGAAAGAGAATTAGGATATTCGTTTTATCAACATTGTTTTAGTTTTTCAGTCTTGGTAGTTTGTTCAATAAAGTTCAAAAATTCTGAATTTTATGTGTTATTTTTCTCTTATAATTCCAGAAACTTGGTTGAGTTTGTTGGGTGTTTGTAGTCTCTTTAGGAGAATCAAGCTGGTTAGCAACCGATTGTGTCCTTGATGTAATTAGACTAGATTCAGGGAAACAATGGTGGTAGAAACGGGTTATAGAAAAGTTATTTTTTAGAGTGATCCTCTCTAGATCATTTCAGTTCTTCCGCTGGCTCAGGTTACTTGGGAAGTTTTATCTATTGGGATGACTACTTTTACATTCTCCATCATTTGACTCTTTTTTCTTGTTAATCTAATAAATTTCTATCACCTTTTTATCCAAAAATAAATACATAAAAATGTCGCGGGTATTATTGGGTTATTGAGACTTGGAGAGAGATTCCATGCTTCATAGGCATAACAACTTTCTCTCTCCTTACCTCCCTACTTATTTCTCCCCTTTCTCATCTACTGGATATGGGGTTTTAATTGTAGGGAGGTTATTTGTGTCTAGATTTATTTTGAATTTTGGTTTTTTTACCTAGATTTGCTTGGATCTGTGGTTTTGTTGGTTGGTTTTTGTTGTAGGGTGACGGGTTGTAATCTCAATGGTGTTCTCTGTCTCCAAGGTCACGACGATGACTGTTGTGGCGGTGGCAACATCGATGGTAGTGGCTATGTTGATTTTTGGTTATTGTTTGTTTGTAATTTTATTATTTTGTAAAAATTGCATTAACTCCTTGTGAGTTGGGTGTTTGATTGTTTTCTAGTCTCTACATATATTTTGTACTGTAATATAGGTGTTAATAATTTATCAAACAATCTTGCACTTTATATATCATATTTGTATTGGATCTCTTGTGGTCCTCTGGTCCATGCTTCACATGGGATACCAGGGATAAGATTCTTTTCTTTCACCAACACCATTCTTCTCTTTAATACTAAATAAAGAACTCTTAATTATGTATATACGATTCAGATTGAAAGCTAAGCAACACCTTTATTGGAAAGAAAATTTAAAAAAAAAAGGAAAGAAAGCTAAAGGAATACCAAAACAAGGGTGTCTTTTGCTTTTATTCCAATAGACCTCGTTTGGCACGCATGATGAATAGTATTTTAATCCAATTCTATGTTTGGTAATAAAAAAATGAAATTTGAATTGGATGAAAAATAATCCAGTCATAATCACATAATTTATATTTTTGCAAATGATGTTTTATTTTGTGCAAGGGCATCCTTTTTTTTGGGGATCATTTTTTATTATCGTACAAGAGTGTTGGCACTAAAACTGAACAGATAGAGATAGATGCAACTTACAAGTGGTAAGGACGATCGAGGGATCGATTGAGTGTGTAGATGTTCACCTTCATGGGATGCCGATCCTGGATAGAGGAAAGTAATGGATCGTGAGGTCCATTGCACCGGTGTGGTACCAACCTAAGACCCTCCGATGCCAAAGTAAGTTTATGTTTAAGAGTTTTTCTGTTGACAATGTATTTAGCATAAAAGTCAAGCTGAAAAAGTCTTACCCCTTGTCTATGGTGAAGGGGCGTATTTATAGAGGGCATTTGGGATGCTCTTGGTACTTAGTTTCGATGTGGGACTCGTGGGAGGGTCCTCCGAGATCGACACGAGTCCGTAGATATTTTGGGCGGGGCTTTCGAGGTTGATCCGCAGAATCGGCAGGATGTGCCGATTGAGGGCTGTGGACATCGATCGGTAGGTAAAGTCGATCGTTCTTCATAGAGGCAACCCGGTGAGCATACCACTGTTGGGGTTTTTGAAGGTAGAGTCGGCGTTGGACACCGATTCTTGCTCAGGTGACCTATCGATGCAAGCCGCACAATTGATCTTCTCCTTGCCTTAAGTCCACGTGTCATGGTGTAATTGGCGGGTTAGATATGGTACAAACAAAGAAATAATGAGGGGAGGGAAGATCGAACTTAAGACGTTGAGTGTAGGGTAAATATTTTTAACTACTTCAGTTATAAATTATTTACTTTTTGAGACCAATTTTAATCACTTTGTATCTGTGTACTAGAGAAGATGACGATATTTGCCTTTCTTTTTTTCTTCTTTTGGGCTAA
>NW_018923502.1:3546-14191 GCF_002207925.1 Prunus avium
CCTGGACCAAAGGTAATTTATGGGTTTAATTACCTGCATACTGCATACGAGGTGTATGCATAGGTACCTTACCTATTGTTAAGGTATGAAGTTTTTATGAACTCTTATTACAAATTTTGATGTCGATATACCTTGGGAAAATTTCAGAATTCAATAGATAGATTTGCAATTAAATTCAAATCAAATATGATAATTAATATCCTACAAATCAATAAATTACCAGTTTTAGGAATTCATAATTTACCTTATTTATGTTTTAGATGTATAACTGGAACAAAAAATAAAAAAATAAAAAAAAGTAAATATCAATAAATTGAAAAAGGCATGTAATCTTATGTGGCGCAAAAGTCAAAGAACTTGGATCAACAACAATTTCTGTGTGGATTGCACCCAAAATCTCTCCTCATAATTGGACTTATGCCAAATTTTCTACAAAATATTCAAACTTCAACTCAATGAAATCATATACGGCATACAGTCCGAAATGTCGACGCAACAAAACTTATAATATAAAAACTTGTATTATATAATGGCGTTCCTGACCATTATATACGACGAAGCCAAAGAGAAATTTACCTGTGAGTTGATCAGGTCGACGCCTGTGACCAACATACAACATGTGATGTAATAAAATAAAATCATTAGTTCACTAACATTGACTAACAACTCATATTCTTTTCTGTCCTAATATTTTTTGGATTCAGAGAAGCATATGCAAGCAGCTCCTTGTTGCTTTCAAATAAGGCCATGTTCTCTTGGCTCAGAGTCACCCAAGCTTCTATTCCATTGCCATCTCTTTTGTCCGTCAAAACAGTTACATTTTCCAGTGCAACAGCAACGTAGCTCACCCATGATGGCTTTCCCCACCCGAAATCGGCTTCATAAAATGGAAACCTACACCAACTTGAGCAGATAAACTTGTCTATGCCATCATTTTTCAACAGGTTTATGTACCATTTCATTTTTTCCCCTGCTTCGTTAGAATCAAATACTACTACAGCAGCATAACGTTCTTTTGTTTCTTCAAGTCCTCCCCTTATTTTTGCCACCAAGCCTTTCAAATCTATCACAGTGGTATTCTCTCCAGAGTGAGAATAGTTTGTTGTCGAAAAATCTACTAGATTCCCAACCAAGTTTTCTGGCAAGGCTGGCACTGTCTTTTTACGGATGTTCACAGTGTGAGAGAAGACTGATGGCCTTATTAGACTAGTCCCCAGCATGTTTGATGATGATCTGGCTGATGCTTCAATTTTGCATTTCCAAATGAGTGCTGAAGCTGCTTCTACTCTTGTTGGTTTGGGCACAACTGAGCTGGTTACCTTAGATTGGAGAGCAGCAATCTTTGAGGCATCAAACACAAACCTCCTTGTCATGAACTTTTCCTTTTTGACTTCCACGGATAGCAGTGGGTCCGAGTTAGAGAAATTTAGTGGTGAAAACAGAGACGCAGCACCAAATTTGGGAAGCATTAACATATTTGACTGATCATGGGCAGTTGCAGTCCAACAATTGATGAATGTGTTTAATGTTGCGGCATCACCAAACTTATGAGAAATGCTAAACCCAATTGCCATTCCACCACACTCAAACAAGTTGACTTGAACAAGAAGCAACGTGCCTGTGCCCGCTTCTCTGGACTCGGGTTCAACTGGTAGGAATCGTCTTAACATCTCGGCATCTGGGTGTTCGAAAATCTCCGATAAGGAACACTTGACTCGGGCTTCCACAAACTCAGCTCCATCATCGTTACATTCAATCACGGCACCACCTTTGATTCTTCCTGCCAAAGGGTAGAAGTGAGTGAGAGTTTTAGCTAAGGATTGCATTAGATGCTGACATCTTTCATTAGTGGCCATGACATTGTTGCTAGTAGCATCAGCAGCATTGGGATAGAAGAGAAGGATTGGGATGTAGGTTTGAACGGCCATCTGATCCAAAATAGAGAGCTTATAATTTCTAAGGTGATGAGGAGTTGGGGAGGATGGTTTAACTGTTTGCCTCTGGATGATTTCAACCTTGATTTCTGTGGCCATTTTGCTCAACCTTGATTTCAAGTGATGCAAGCACAAACTGTGAATTGGAACAATGGGGCTGGTCTACCTTATAATGGATCGGGTTCTACATTGAATTGAATATAACTAGAACTACTTTGTAGGCAAAAGCCCCACTACTGGCTGCCTCTTAAAGATTTCAACCTTGATGCTCTGTGGCCGTATCTTGATAGTAGATTCTGTAAAGTGTGGAAAATAATGTCATGAATATTAGACCGCGGCATGGCCTGCCTTAAACATTGAAGAACTACCTACTTTTGTGGAATTTTGTAGTTGATTATCCAATTGTAATGGGATACAATTAAGTCAACTTGACAGTTGAGTTAATTTCTGGAGCAATTAGGCGGCTGTGCTATACAGGTAGCTGTCCCTAGCAGTTGCTTGGCTATTATGGCTAATCACTACCGAAAATCCATATGCTAGCAGTTTTCTTTTAATCTCTTGAGAGGGCGGGATTCGAATATGATACCTTTTTTGACATTGTGAAAAGGAAACTCTTAGGCTAATAGCTAGTTGGCCATTATCATTAATTGTATGTAGATACGTTTTATGCGCAATAAGATTTGAACATTGCTTGCCTCATTCATGTAAATTAATCACAGTTTGACACATGCAAAATAATTCATTAAAAAAACACACACACAAAAACAAAATTTGCATACATGTGTACAAGTTCTACTTACATGGGCATGATGCAAGTATTTTCCATAAGAGTATTTACCTAACATTGCCAACCTCTTTAAAATTTTGAAAATAGAGTTGGTCACCACTATTAATTGGTCATGATGATGAGCATCATGATAGTATTGGATGAGTCTGATTTAATCTATCCACTCCTCAAATCCTAAAAGTAAAAGTCATCTAACAACACATGGTTGTTGTAGTGATGTTGCAAACCACCGATTAATCTCAATTGATGTAGTGCAAATATATTCTCTAAATTTTTTTGTCTTCTGTTCTGTATAGTGAGGTAAGTTGATCACTAATATTCTTTGGATCACATTTTTAAACCACAAAGACAAGATCATCCTATGCATCAAAACTCAAAACCCAAAACACTGCAATTTTATTCAAACACGCATAGACAATTAATAGCAGAGGAGGCTCTATGTCACCAGGTGACACTTGGATTTGCAGAAGCATATGCAAGCAGCTCCGAGTTGCTCTCAAACAAGGCCATGCATTCTTTGCTCAGTGTTTAAGTGAGAAAGCTCAAGTTTATTTTTTAATTGATTGCTTAGAAGAAATGAAAGGCTACAACACAACTACCCAAGGAAACTAAATTGCAGGCATATTTTTTGCTACTAATAATTAAATGACAGTTGGATTTAGAGAAGCGTATGCAAGCAGCTCCTCATTGCTTTCAATTATGATCATGTCTTCTTCTTTCAACGTCACTGACGCTTCTATGCCTTCCCCATCACTCAAATCCATCAACATAATTGTATTCTTGACTGTACTACGAGTACTCACCCACGATGGCTTTCCCCATCCAAATTCTGTTTCGTACAAGGGAAGCCTGCACCAGCTGCTGCAAGTATTGGTTTCTAAATCATCCCTTTCCGCGAGGTTGCCAGACCCTTTAATGGCTTGAAATATATCCTCACCAGTAACACCATTCGGATACTTTTCCTTGTATTGCTCAATGCCTTTCCTGAGTTTAACAACCAAGCTTTCAAATTTTACCTCACTTTCCATTGCCATTGCTGCAAACACCCACACAAAATTCCCCAATATGTTTTCTGCCAAGCCCTGCAGCGATCTCTTGCGCATATTCACAACCGGACACCACATAGATGGCTTTATAACACCGAACTTTGATCTGGATGCTTGTATTATGCATTTCCAAATGAGCGCAGACACTACTTCAACCCTTGTGGGGTTTGGCACTGTGGTGGCAGCCTTGGATTTGAGAGCAGCAATCTTTGAGGTATCAAATACAAATCTCTTTGTTATACAGTTTTTGTTAGAAAGTATTATTGAAAACTGGGGTGAGCTGAAGAAATCCAGGGGAGGGAAAAGAGAAGATGCAACACCAAATTCTACATGATCAGTAGTACTTGCCGAGCCAAGTGCAATTGCAGCCCATCTTTTGATGAATGCGCTGAGGGTAGAGGCATCGGCGACCTTATGTAGAATGCTGACTCCAATTGCCAATCCACCACATTCAAACAAGCTGGCCTGAACTAGTAGAATATACCCTGCTTCGGCTTGTTTGGATTCTATAGCAGTTGGAAGAAATTGATTTAGGACCTCAAAATCAGGTTTCTCCAAAATCTTTGATATGGGACAGTTGACTTGCGCGTCAAGAAATGCAGCACCGTGGTCATTGCAGGTGATCGAGGCATTATATACGAATTCCCCTGCAAAGGGGTAAAAATGAGTGAGGGCCTCAGATAATGATCTCTTTAGAAGCTTGGATTTTTCAGCAAACAAAGATTTGTGATCAATATTGCCCTCATCACTAGTACTGGGATAGAAGAGAAGTAGTGGGGTATAAATTTCGGGTTGAAACTGATCAAAAACAGAGAGGTTGATTTTTTTAAGGTGGTGAGGAGTTGGATAGGATGGTTCAATTGTTTCCTTGTGAATGACTTCAACCTTGATCTCTGAAACCATCTTTTGCTCCAGTCTAAACTTGAGTTTCCCCTCTATTTAAAAAGACTCAGATTCATCGAGCAATGGAAGTCAACTTCATTCATTTATTGTATTGCCCATTCTTTAGTATACCATATGTCACTCGTGGAAAGGAAAAATATTAGAGGACTTTTGAAAGTTGGATCCATATCTGTATTTTTTGAATTATATAAAGAGCCTTATTGATCTTAAAAATGTATATTCTAATTTCTACTGTCACAACTTCGAAGAGCATGTGTTTCCTTGCGTGACAATTATTATATTGCCACCGACAATTATCATTTTAAGTTGAAATTGTAAAATTTCCTAATTTCCTCTTGTAAAAAGTAACTATAGAATACTAATATAATAACAATAATTAGACAATAAAAAATTCACAGATGTAGTGTTATCTCACTCTTTTTTAGTTCCAATCCCTTCATACTAGGTCGTATTATGTTTTTGGCCCCTATAGTTTGGGCAAAGTTCCACTTTAGTCTTATAGCTTACTTGTTGCAATCCAATTTATCTTAAATTTCCCTGCCGAATTGAAGGTTTTAGGTTTTTTTGGCATGCGTAATTTTCTCCAGATCAAACCAATTTGTTTTTGTGTTTGGTCACTGAATATGCTGTACTCATATTTGGCATTGCGGCTACTTTGTACTTTTTATTGTGTTATCAATAAAATTATATTATCGTTTTTAATTTTAAAAAAAAGTTAGCACGTTTGGGACACATATGAGAGTAAAGACATTAATCACAATTAATTATTATAATGGATGCAATCTGAGCCATTGAATGTGCTTTAATCTAATAGCCTAAAATGGGTGTCATAATGTGTGTCAAAAATGTGTGTCCTCCAATCCTTACTCTATATATATTACTTCTAATTAAATGACGGTCGAATTCAGAGAAGCATCTGCAAGAAGAATCTCCTCATTGCTTTCAATTATTTCCATGTCTTCTTCTTTCAAATTCATGGACGCTGACTTGATTAAAAAAAAAAAAAAAGACACGGACGATTCTATGCCATCCCCATCTCTCAAATCCATCAACAGAACTGTATTCTTCACTGCACTACGAGTCTACGAGTACTCACCTATGATGGCTTCCCCAATCCACATTCGGCTGATCCCTTTCCATGAGGTCACTAGACTCTTCAGCGGTTTGAAGTACATCCTCACCAGTAACACCTTTGGGACTTTCCTTATATTCCTCAATGCCTTTCTATTGATTTTTGGGCCAAATTGGTACCCATAATATGGTGGTCTTTAAGTGAGTCATGTGAGACCATGTTATGGGCTAGGTTTTCAGCCACAATTTGGTGGCTTATTAAACACACCACTTTACTAGCTATATATACTAGAGGTGGAGTAATTTTTGTATGTTTCGGGTACACCAGCTGTCTGGTGCACCATCCAATACACATGAGACATGTGGAAATATACTCCAATACACATAGGATATAAAAATAAAATATTTCCAAATGAGTGCTGACACTACTTCAACGCGAGTTGGGTTTGGCATTGTGGCACTGGAAGCTTTCGACTTGAGAGCAGTAATCTTTGAGGCATCAAACACAAATCTTGGGGTGGGAAAAGAGAAGATGCACCACCAATTTCTACATGCTCACTAGTACTTGCTGAACCAAGTGTAATTGCAGCCCAACTTCTGATGAATGTACCGAGGGTAGAGGCATCGGCGACCTTATGTAGAAGTTGGCCTGGACAATTAGAAGATAGACTATGTCTGATACTGTGGATCATGTATCAGTTGGAAGCAATGGTTCTAGCAACCCAACATCTGGTTTGTCCAAAATCTTTGACTTGGGCTTCAAGAAACGCAGCCCCATGATCATTGCAGGTGATCGAAACATTATATACGAATTCCCCTGCAAAGAGGTAGAAATGAGTGAGGGCTTCAGATAACAAAAAAAGGGTGATCAATGGACCTCATCACTAGTACTGGGATAGAAGAGAATTAGTGGGACATCAATTTCAGGTTGAAATTGATAAAAAAAAACATAGATGTTGGCATTTCTACGGTGGTGAGGAGTAGGAGAGGATGGTTGGATTGTTTTTTTTTGTGAATCACTTCAACCTTGATTTCTGAAACCATCTCTTCCTCAACAGTCCAAACTTGAGTTTCATAAAAAAGACCCTCCCTATTATAAAAAGACCCAGATTCAGCACTGTTGATTTCTGGAAGTCAACTTCATTCATTTATTGTATGGCCAGTCTCCCATATGCCCCATGTGGTTAGAGCATTAAAGAAGTATGTGATTGGATCTGGCTCACCTCTTGCAATTCTTTTCTTATTTCTTTAACCTATTGAATTCAATCAAAATGTAATGCCAACCAGAATTAAAGCATACGTAGCTAATAATAATTTATTAGTTACAAATGAGGTTTGTAGGATTTGGTTAACAAGTTCGGTAGGTTATGATTTAATCCATGCTCAAGGGGTGAAACAAATCTCATCATTCATATATACCGTAGTACATAATTGAAAAACAAACAATTTTATTGAAAAACAAACAATTTTATTGAAAAACAGTACAGCACCAATGAAAGGGAAAATGCAATGAAAGCACAAACAATACAAGCATACAAACTGTTTTAAGTGATCATCGTCAGAGATCCGCCATAGCATTCATCTAAGAAGCACAAGAGGAGAGACTAATTAAACCAGAGAAGCATAGGCAAGCAGGTCCTCATTGCTTTCAATTAGGACCATGTCTTCTTCTTTGAAAGTCAAGCACGCTTCTATGCCTACACCATCACTCATGTCCATTAACATAATCGTGTTCTTGAATTCAATACTACGGATACTCACCCATGACGGCTTTCCCCAACCAAAATTGGCTTCGTAAAAGGGAAACCTGCACCAACTGCTGCAACTGTAGGTTTCTACATGATCCTTCGCCAAGAGGTTCCCAGACTCTTTGATGAATTGAAATGCATCCTCCCCAGTAACTCCATTAGGATACTTTTCTTTATATTCCTCAATGCCTTTCCTGAACTTAGCAACCAAGCTTTTAAAGTCCAATTCACTCTCTATGGTCGTTGCAGCGAAGTACCACACAAAATTCCCCAATATGTTTTCTGTCAAGGACAGTCCTGATCTTGTCCTCATGTTCACCACTTGACACCACACCGATGGTTTTATATAACCCAAGTTTGATCTTGATGCTTGCATTGCGCATTTCCAAATGAGTGCCGACACTGCTTCAACTCGCGTGGGATTTGGCACGGTGTCACTGGTAGCTTTGGACTTGAGAGCAGCAATCTTTGAGGCATCAAACACAATTCTCTTTGTTACACAATTTTCTATAGCGAATTCCACAGTTGGTTGGCTTGAGTTGAAAAAATCTTGTGGTGGGAAGAGAGTAGATGCAACACCAAACTCTGTAGGAAGCAGAACACGATCAGTAGTACTGGCTAAGCCAAGGGCAATTGCAGCCCAGCTTTTGATGAATGTGCTCAGTGTCGAGGCATCGGCGACCTTATGTGAAATGCTGACCCCAATTGTCAATCCGCCACATTCAAACAAGTTGACTTGGACTAGAAGAAGATGGCCAGCCTCAGCTTGTTTGGATTCTATTGCAGTTGGAATCAACTGTTTCAGGATCCCGAAATCGGGTTTCTCCAAAACCTTCGATATGGGACAGCTGACTTGGGATTCAATAAATCCAGCCCCATGGTCATTGCAGCTGATTGAGATATTATATTCAAATTCCCCTGCAAAGGCATAGAAGTGAGTGAGGGCTTCAGATAATGATGTTTTTAGAAGGTGTGATCTTTCAGAAAACAAAGAATGGTGATCAAACTCATCATCACTTTTGTTGCTGGGATAGAAGAGAAGTAGTGGGACATAAATTTCAGGAGTTATCTGATCAAAAATAGAGAGCTTGGAATTTGCAAGATGGTGAGGAGTTGGAGAGGATGGTTTAATTGTTTCCTTGTGGATGATTTCAACCTTGATCTCTGAAGCCATCTTTTGCTCCACACCTAGATTTTCATAACAAGACCTTTCACATAAAGATGCAGAGTCAACGGCAGCTCCTCTGTAATTGGAAATACTTCTATCATTTATGGCACCGTCCATTGTTTACTCTTCCATACGTGACTCGCGGAAAGGAAAAATTATTAAAGGAGGATCCATCTGTATTTTTTCGAATTTTTATCTAAAGTGCGATACTGATCTCTTTTAGATTTTGTTTGATAATAGGCTATTGATGGGTAGTTGTGTTCTATAAAAATAGGATCCATTATCTGATTTTTATTTTTATTTTTTTAATATAAAAAAGTATGAATTTACCATATTATCCTCATTTAATTAAGAATTTCAATTCTTAATATTTACATTAATAACCAAGGGCATTTTTTGGTATTTTAAATATTTCACTATTCTCTGCTTTTTGCTTTATATATATAGATATTCTAATTGGCACAACTTCAAAGCATGTGCTTTCTTGCTGGACATTATTATCTGTTAACAATAATATTAGAAAAATCTGACCATTATCATAATTGTCTAATTGTCCTCTTTGGAAAGTGACTGGCTGAACGTGCAACATTCATCATATCTACAGGGACGCTATTTTTTTTTTTTTTTTGGGTAAGTGGATAATATAGGTTTAATTATCAATGTGCCATGTGCTTCACCGAAAATCCCATGTTGACCCTACAATCCAAACTGGGTCATTATGCCCTTTGTGCTTTAGTTTCGTGTCCTCCATTCCCCCATTCTGTCAATTTGGTCGTTAAGACTGTTAACTTGATGACGTGGCATGTATTCTTTTAATAATTTTAGTATTTAAAAGTTTTAAAATTCAAATTAAATATAAATAATAGTTAAAAATATGTTTAATTAAATATTAAAAACAGTTTAAAATAGTTTTAATCTCTTTTTACTCTTTAGAATCCAAAAAATTATTAGTTACAAATCAATAAACAAAATAAAATAACATTATCACAACTAATTAAAAAAAACCAACAACTCCCCTTCTCTCAACGACCCGACCTCTCCACCCAGCCACCTCCATCACTCTCAACCCACCACCCATCACCCTCCATCCCCACTTTCTCTCTCTCTCTCTCTCTCTCTCTCTCTCTCTCTCTCTCTCTCTCTCTCCCTCTCTGCCCCCAACCCTCTTCGCCAACACAACCCAGCACCCTCACCCCAAACCCCGACCAAATCTGGACTTGATCTCCTACAACTACAACCAATCGTTCCTTCAACCCCATTAGCTCTGGACTTGAGTTGGGGACTTGAGTTCGACCCCAGTTAGTCCTTCGACCATATATGAACTTATCTCTTTGATTAATGAGTTGGGGAGGGGCCCAAGGAGGGGTTGCACAGGTGGAGAGGTGGATGGGGGAAAGGTGGTTGCGGCTGGTGGTTGGGGAGAGGGGGGAGGAGGGTGGAGGGTGGAGAGGGGGGAAGGGGGAGGAGGGGCTGCTGGGTGTTTTTTTGTTTTTTTTAAACTATTGCAAAAAAAAAAATTAATTTTAATATTTTATTTAAATTTAGACAAAAAAATTATTTTATTAAAACTTTTAAATGCTTAAATTACTAAAAAGCCCTTGTCATGTCATTAAGTTAACAATTTTATTGACTAAATTTACTGACTAAATTGGGTGCGTGGGTGTCCAAATCAAATTCCGACGATTGGAAAAACTCCACACTGCCGGTCAAGACTTATACATACATGATCACCACATAGAGTGAAGCAACTTTTGTTCTTGAACTTACCCCAAAAGGTTGAAGGAAGTGGCCGAAATCAGAGACCGAAACCGGCCAAAACTTCTATCGCTTATTTTAGTTTTAAAATGCAGAAATTTATCCTAAATAACACAACCAGCAGCTAGATTACATTGAAAGGATAGAAAAGCATACCAAATTTGAAAGATTTGGTGGCCGGAGGTGTCCGAACAAGCTCCTGAAAGTTTGTGAAAAAATTGTCCAAAACCCGC
>NW_018923504.1:9270-27028 GCF_002207925.1 Prunus avium
GGGCCTCATGTCAACTTATTACCATCCATACCACAACCCACTCAAGCAAACCCCATGCATCTTGCGTGGCTTGGGCCCACTTAAGCTTGTAGCGTGGCGTGTTGCTTATTTGCTTGACGTGGCATGTGTGCAAGCGCATATTATGAACTTTCGCGTGTCCAAATCGGGTTTCTTCTTGGTAAGGTATTGCATTGGGCCGAGAATTTATTTGGGCCGAACCGTGACTTTTTGGGGCCTCAACAGGCTTAAAGATGCCACCCATAGTTGGGGCCCATCCAGGACCACCTCGTGGTTCAGACCAAAAAAATAATAATAATAAATGTTTTGACCAAAAAATAAAAAACACAAATGAATAATGGCCTTAATGGTATTGTAATCTAGCAGGGTAAAAACGGCATTGCCTATCTATCTTTATTCACGAATTGACCCCAGCCGTGGGACCGATCCTCTGTGGAGGTCCACATTCCTGAACCCACGTTCCATAAATGGCTCCACGACATTCCCAGTTCCGGTACGGTTCAATTCAACAACTATTTTCCAATTTGCTTTTTGTGGAATTTTCTCATTGATTAAATATGTCTCTAGTAACTGGTGAATTCATTCATAATATAATTAAGACAATCATTGATGTGTGTACAAGATTAACCTTAAAAAGGTTTCACAAGGTTTTACTGCTGAATAACTCAAGAGGACTTGCATCATCAATAACTAACAGAAAGCCATGCGCTTTGAGTAGCTTCACAAGCTCAATCATTGGTGCAAAGTCTCCGTCCATACTAAACAAGCTGTAGTGAAAGACAAAACCAATTCATAAGAAATATATGAACCAATGATTGAGCTTGTGAAGCTACTAACAGAAAGCCATTCGCGATGGTAGCTCTTCCTTTGTCTTGGAAGGGTGGGCTCTTCCTCTTCTTCGTGCGTGCCTTAGGTTTCTTCAGCCATCGCGTGTGTTTTTTTCGGGCCAGGAGTGTTAAAACGGGTTAATACATTTAAAAGAATCACAGCCGTAAAATGTCATTAAAAGAGATCCAACTGCTGAGCGCCCCTGAAGGGGACTACATTATTCTGCTTGATTATCAAATAAAGAGTCGTCTTAATTAACACAATTCATGTGCACGTATGTAATACATGTATGACTTTCCTCAAATAAAAGTGAATTATAAGATGTCTCCCATACATTCCAATATTGACACGATTGTTCAATCTCAACCGTCTATCCATTCAAGGAAATTTATGTTTTGTTAAATATTAGTTATGAAGCTCTAATATCTGCCATCCATTAGGTATGTTGGTAGCTAAATAAATTTTTAATATATACCATACATACAATCCAATGGCCAAAATTAGTTATGAAGCATAACAAATTATTAAGAAGGAAAAAGAAAAGAATAAATTATGTGAGAGCAGGTGGTTGCGATATGGTTATTGTGGTGGTGGTGGTGGCAGAGGCTTTGATGGTGAAGGGGGACACATGCCATAGCCAGTGCAAGGAGGAGAACAACCTTCTTCTTAATGAGTGAAAGCAAGTTTTTATGGGACATAAAGCCTGCCTACATGCATTTTGAGTGTGTTTGCCCCCACATCACTCCCAAGCTCACTAATTTGATAAACGTCCCGCATACCATTAACCAAATTCAAGCTTGTGGAAAACGATTCCCTCACAACTTCAAGTGTGGCAGCCAGGACCGGTTCTGAGATTTTGTGCCCTTGCTTGTCATACCGGAAGAAACTTGGAGCTCAAGTGAGTATACTAATTTTTTATTTAAAAAACCCAAAGTGTAGCTGCACAGCTATACTATTTAATAAAAAGAAATTAAGAAGGAACCTTCTAGTTGCATTAGTTTATACTTTATAGATATTAATTTGCTTTTTTTTTTGGTCAAAATATTAATTTGTTAAATTCAACATATCCAAAGTAGATATTGAAGAGAGAGAAATTTCACAACAAATCAATCTCAAAGTTCAATTTTTACTTCTTTTTTTGTGTGGAAATTTTACAGAAAATCAATAGTGACTTGGATAATGGCATAATTGTAATGGATAATGCCCTAAACTACTCTTACCTATAAACGAAAATCGGGCAAAAAAATTTAAGAGAAAAAAAGGAGCCCTTGTGTCAAAATAAGTATAGCCGAACGGCTATACTATTATTAAAAAAATTAAAAAAAGAACGGCTGTACGATTTAAAAATAAAATAAAAACCGAGTACAGCCGAACGGCTATACGATTTATAAAAAAATTTAAAAAACCCGCAGGGAATAGGTGGCCCCGTGTCAAAATAATATAGCCAAACCCGCTCTTTCCTGCAGTCCGAAGAAGAAGGTCCTCAAGGAAGGAAGCCCATCCATCCTCCTCCACCTCCTCCTCCTCTCCATGGCCACCGCAAACCTTTCCATACCCCTTCTCTCTCTTCCACGTCACCACCACCTCCACCTTCACCCTAACCTCATCACCGTTCCAACTTGGCTTCGACTCGGCCTGCGAACTCAGGCTCTGGGCAATGACATGCTGGGCGATTTTGGCGCCAGAGACCCCGTCCCAGCTGAGATAGCAAGTGGGTTTGGTGAGAAGGTGTTGGGCAGCGGCAACACATAGCACAAGATTCTCATCCCCAATCTCTCTTCTCTCTCTCTGTCCCAGCTAGACTGCAGCCCTGTCTCTCCTCTCCAGCCTCCTATGCCTGAAGACGATGCCCAGAAGCTCCTCAGAAAGGTCAATTCTTCATTGATATCCTCGATTTGTATGATGCTTCTATGGTGTTTGATGAAATTACTGTGTAAAGTCTCAGTCTTTGCTTAGCTTAGCTTTGCCCAATTTTCATATCCTGAAGAAGATTACCCTTTTGGGTTCTGTTTGTAAAGTTAAGGACTTTTGTGGGTTGTGTGTTCTAGAATTGAGGTCTGAAGCTGTGATTTTGTTTTGTTTCCAAAAATTGGATAGTTTTGATTTTATGCAAGCAAATTGGAACTCATTTATGCCTTGCTTCTCTAGGTTGTTGGGTGGAGATTGATAGTTGGAGAAGATGAGCTCAAATTACAGTGTCTTTGGAAATTGAGAGATTATAAATGTGGGGTTGAGCTCATCAACAGGATTTATAAGGGTGCAGAAGCTGCAGGGCATTTCCCAAATCTTCACTTGGAGCAACCCAATCAAGTTAGACCAGAGCTATGGACATCTTCCATTGGTAAACTTCTTGCAAACTTGTAGAAACTTTTCACTAGGCTACTCGCCATACCATTTGCACATTGCTAACTTGAAACTTCATTGCAGGAGGATTGAGCATGAATGATTTCATTGTAGCTGCCAAAATAGATGATATAAAAACATCAGATCTTGTGCCCAGAAAAAGAGTTTGGGTATAGATGAAGCATTGTGTTTGTTTGTTTGTTTCAAGAAGAATCCCCAAAAGGAGCATTCTGTAGTATGGATTTTGTCAGCATCTAATTACCACAGAGGCTCTAGTTCTTGTAAAAATGTTAGAAGTACAGTTTGTACTGATGGGTGGATAATCTGTTTATCAGAAGTACAATCACACGTCGACCCAAAAAAAGAAACAAATACCATTCTTATGATGGGAATTTGAAGTGATACGAAATTTTATTTTGAGATATATTTGTAGTATTGGTAGATTCGTATAACATCATCCAACAGAAGTTCCAAAAGGCAAACATCTTCCCAACATTTTCACACAAGAAGAAATAACTTGTCAAAAATGCATTGGTGGGAAATGAATTTTGAACATGGGTAAATTCTATTGAACCTCGGACAAGTTTTATAAATCAAATTTGCCCGATTTTCGTTTGGGAAAGAAAATTCTGGTATAGAATTTTGCCCAATTTTGCCCGATACATTTATTTTTAATAATTTTGGTATAGAAAATTCTTAAAAAAGATAAAACATTTGGGAAAGAATTAAAAAATATATATATTTTGTTTTTATTTTAACACTCACAGCCTTCCTTACCCAAAAAAGAAAGAAAAAGGAAAAAGAAACGAACTCTCACCGCCGCGCATAAAACAGAGTAGCAGAGCAGGTAGCAATGCATATAGCCGTTGTACGAAGTTCCAAGCCCAAGGCGTAGCTCAAAAGCGCGCTCATGGAGAAGCTGAAATCTCTGGTTCCAGAAACCCTAAAGCGAATGATCGGAGAGAGCTCTGCTGACGATCTTCCTCGCACATGCTCTTCTCTCGTCGATTTTCTTCTTCATTTCGAGCCCTTTCACCAAGTATGTCATTATTTTTGTACATTCTAATTTATGAGCTTCGAGAAACAAACAATAACAGAAGAAATGAAATGAATGAATGATTAAAATTTGTCGTATTTGATCAGATGGTGAGGGACTTGGCGGACCCTGAAGTGGCTCTGTGTGGCAAGAACAAAGAAGCTGTTTTGGAGTCGAAGCAAAAGGGGAATAAGTGCTTCTTGAGTGGTGATTATGCTAATGCTTTGGATTTCTATACTCAGGTACCTCCATCTTTGAAATTACTTCTCTATTTTGAAGCCATTGCTAGAACTAATTACTCATGGGCTTAACACCTCTGCTCTGAAACCCCTTATTTGTTTACTTGTTTGTTTATTATCATTGGCATGATGCACAGGCATTGATAGTTGCTCCTGTGGATGCAAATGAAGACAGAAACTTGGTTGCTACTTTGTATGTGAAGCGGGCTTCTGTATTGCATGTAAGTCCCATTCTTGATTTATGTGGGTATGTACCAAACGAAACAAGTTCAATTCACTTTATCAACAGATTTCATTGCTCACTGTTAGTGTATCTGTATGTAATCCTTAGAAAATGGGACTTCTAAGGGAGTGTTTACGAGACTGCAATCGGGCACTTCAGATTTCTTCAAACTATGCAAAGGTGAGATGCTTTTATTGCCTAGCGTTAAGTTGTATTTTAATGAGTTAGAGATGCCTTTTTTTACTGGAGGATAAAGGAGACTAAGAGAGTTACAGTTTTCTTCAAATTTACTTTTCTTCCTTTTTCTAATGCAGGCATGGTACAGAAGAGGTAAGGCAAATGCTTCTATGGGAAATTATAAGGATACCATCCGTGACTTGGATGTTGCTAAGATTCTGGAGTTGACAATGGGTGGAAAGAGACAGAAAGTGAGATGAAGATAATTTTGGATCAACAGAATAGTACATCAAATCCATCAATACAACAGTATGAGAATATCTCAGATATTTTGGGTAAGATATTACCATTTAGTATCCCATTGTGCAACTATAATCAGATATTCTGATCTCAGGAATTAAAATCTGTGCTCACTCTAGATGAGTAATCACCTTATTGTTTCTTAAGATATTGTAGACGTTGGGCCCCCTAAGTTTTTATAACCTGTGATTAAAACTACAGATGACAAAAATAGCAATTTGGAGACGGGCAAAAGCTACAAAAATGGCTGCATGTTGACACGTAACAGCTTGAAATGGTATTCTCACTTAGAATATTCTGTTGGTTTCATCATATTTATGTTTTTTTAACGTTAGATGGAGTTAAGCTGATGGATTGATGTTCATACTTTCCTTAGGATGTAGCAGTGACAGATGGTCTCATTTTGAGTGTACTTATGTTGTTGAGCCTTTTAATGCAATCTTTACTTTTTTTTTTCAATTATGCTAAGATATCTGACTTTACAGCTTGTTTTGCTGGTTAAACTTCCTGCCTCTATTTTCTTTCAAAATAAAGCTAGTCATGTTAGGGAAGTTAAGTATTAGCAACCTAATTAAAGTACCTTGTAATCCATCAGATGAACCGCACCCAACGGGATTACGATGTGTCGCCACACCAGAGAAAGGAAGGGGTATGGCTTCAACTGGTGACCTTCCTCAAGCTTCATTGGTACATACCGAAGACCCTTTTTTGATGGTATGAACAGAGACTTCTTTTATATGTGCTATCGTGTACTTCTTTTCAGTTTGTTAGTCGCCATTACTTTGCTACCGAATTGGATAGAGAGATGTTCCCCTTCTATGCAGACATTCCTGATACTCTATAGTCGTGGTTTGGGAAACTAAATTGTTGTGTGATCCACTGCCTTGTCTCCTTTTTTTTCCTTTCAATTAGCATATCTGTGCAATACAGATGGTTGAGATCTTTTGAAGGGATGTTCTTTTTACAGTCTAATCAGAACATGTACCCCTGGAAAATTTATTGTGAAACTAAAAGTAGATATGTATCCTACAGTTTAATTTCCTTTCTTACATTCTCGTCATCAAAAGGCATAAGAAAAAATCGAAGCAGAATGGTGTACCATCTTCATTTTGTCTTTCAGGGAACATGTACCCCCGGAAAATTTATTGTGAGACTAAAAGTAGATATGTTTCCTACAGTTTAATTTCCTTTATTACATTCTCTTCATCAAAAGGCATAAGAAAAAAAACGAAGCAGATTGGTGTACCATCTTCATTTTGTCTTTCAGTGAGTGTTGTTGATTAATACTTCACAAGTTGCTGAAGAGAAATTATTTATTTAAACTTATTATCTTCGAAGCTCAAGTTGTGTTCAAGTATCATTTGTGCACCTTTTTTTACCAACAGAGTTGGCTCTTTTTGCCATTGCAAATATATGCAGTTCTTCTGAGGATCCTAAAATAAGTGTCCCTGTGCTTTGCAGATAATATTAAAGCCTTGTCGGGAAACTCATTGCCACTACTGCTTCAATGAGCTACCAGCGAATAAAATCCCATGTACCTCATGTTCAATACCATTGTATTGCTCCCAGAAATGCCGTTTACGAGCAGGAGGAAAAATGTCCTGGGATTACCCAAACAATCAAAGGATTCATGAAAATTTATCAGCTGATCTTGAAAAGTACATTGCAGAGACCACTTTAAATGTTGCTTCTGAAACAGATACTGAGCACATTCCTGAACATAAACATGAATGTAAAGGTGTACACTGGCCAGCAGTATTGCCTTCTGAGATAGTTTTGGCTGGTGTTGACCAAAAAAAAAAAAAAAAAGATATAGTTTTGGCTGGTCGTGTGCTAGTAAAGTCTATAAAAAAGACCCCAGGTGAACCTGTGCTCACATGCCAAAATAAGTATAGCCGCTCGGCTATACGATCCATAAAAATAAAAAAAAACCAAAGTATTTAAATGCGTTATATTTAAAAGGTATAGATATTAATTTGCTAGTTCATACTTTATAGATATTAATTTGCTAGTTTCAGCTTATCCAAAGCAGATATTGAAGAGAGAAATTTCACAACAAATCAATCTGAGAGTTCAATTTTTTCTTTTTTCCTTTTTTTTTTTGGTATGGAAATTTCACAGTAAATCAATAGAGACTCGAGTAATGGTCTAAAAGTAATGGGTAATGCTCTAAACTACTCTTATCGATAAACAAAAATCGGGGAAAAAAATTAATGAAAAAAAGTATCTCAGTATATATATAAAGAGTATAGCCATGCCTCGATTTTTTTAATTTTTTAAGAAACATTAATAAAACCGAGTATAGCCGGGCAGCTATACTATTTTTTTAAAGTATAGCCAAAGAACGAAAAAGGACCCGTCTAGCAATAAGGCGGCTACGTGTCAAAGCGGCTATACTTATTTATAAAAAAAATTAAAGTATCGCCGTTCAGCTATACCTTTAAAATATAATGTATTTAAAAAGTATGCGCTGCTATACTATTTAATAAATAAATAAAATTAAATATCTATGCGATGATAAAATTCATGTCTGATGTATGAAATTATCTGATTTCTGCGAGGATAAAATTCATAGAAGAGACATGGATACCTCACTAGTCACTTGGTGTACTTGTTTAGTATATAAATAACTCCAAATGATGTTTTAATGTTGTTTCACATTGACAATTGGCAGATCCTGTAGAAGCTCTATAATCCTAATCACATTGTCATTGGATATGAACTTGTGAAACTCTCGTCTATTCAGCTATCCTTGGGTGACTATGCTGCCGTGGACAACATAAACTGACTTTGTGATATATTTTCGTGTTATTACGGATCTCATACATACAAGATTTTCCCATGCTTTCAATTCCTTGAGAGGAGAGAGAAGCTGTTGGTCCTTTTTTCCGTCAGATGCTCTTCTTCCCGGACGCGGGGGTCGGCTTGCACAGGGGAGCGGAGAAATTGCTGGACCGACACCAATGCCCCGATTGGATCTTTTTGGCCCACGGAGAGGGTTCTCTCAATTTTTCGACAAAATTGAAAGTTGAATCAAGTTGACAGGATTTGGGATATATATATACATATAATTGTCAAAAGATGGGCCTTGGGCTCTATTGATTTAATTAATATTTTATTTTTATTAATTATAAATTCATTTTTCAGATAAAATCAAAATCTGAAATTCGAATTTGTTAAACAGTTAATATAACTGTTGGATGAAGAGGTGTCGGACCTCTATATATTGACAATTCGTCCAAACCAGAAAGATAACTTTGGAACAGCATTATCATTCTCACACATAAACACTTTCTGAGAGAAATCATATCACTGTTCGCTAGAAATCAAAGCCACAGTGCTTAGGTTTTGATTTGTGATAGTTTAATCCTGATGGATAGACTCCTATTCTGTAATTTATTCTACTGTTGTATTAATTTGATTATATTTATATAAAGTATATTTCGTTTTGTTTATTATTCTGTTACTTGGTATTATACTGATTGTTCTCCAACAAGGGTAAGAGAAAATCTCTGTTCATTTACTAGGCAGTCTTCTCCCACACAATTTACAGGTGCGATTCCAAAGACTATTTTTTGACATGATGCTATATTTATTTTATTGTCATATATTACAAATTTACATCAAGATTGGCCTGCTAACAGTTAGCAATGAAATCTGTTGATAAAGAACTGAACTTGTTACGTTTGGTACATACACACATAAATCAAGGATGGGACTTACATGCAATACAGAAGCCCGATTCACATCCGAAGTGGCAACCAGATTTCTGTCCTCATGTGCATCCATAGGAGCAACTCTCAATGCCTGTGCCTCATGCCAATGATAGATAATAAACAAACAAGTAAACAAATAAGGGGTTTCAGAGCAGAGGTGTTATCAATCTAAGCCAATGAGTAATGAGCTCTAGCAATTGCTTCAAAATAGAGAAGTAATTTGAAAGATGGAGGTACCTGAGTATAGAAATCCAAAGCATTAGCATAATCACCACTCAAGAAGCATTTATTTCCCTTTTGCTTCGACTTCAAAGCAGCTTCTTTGTTCTTGCCACACAGAGCCACTTCAGGGTCCGCCAAGTCCCTCACCATCTGATTAAATACGACGGGGAGATTTCTTGAAGTTGAGTCAATCTTGAGAGTTCAGGGAAAGCTAACATAGATGGTGTGAAGAAATCTTGCCCACGCGATCGCAGGGGACTTCCTGCTCCAGAAGAACGCTGATATTCAAGCCAAAGAACTAGGTAGTTGGAGTCCCACATCGAAAAACAAACATAAACTTCCTCTTTTTTTCTTTTATAAATATGTTCACCCAACTATCTTACTTTTCAGTTAAGGTCTTTAAAATTTATAAGTTTTTAGGAGTTCAAAATTTTGTAATCGGAAAGTTCAGAAATTTCTGAAAGTTTTCGGAATCTATTGTGATCACAGGCTTAGGTGTACTGACTGTATATCTCCGTGTACTCGTGCATCGTGTGTAATGTTGGGATCAGTTGCTCCAGCTGGTGCTTGGATAAGAAAGTTCAAGGAGTATTATGTTGAATTACAATCCCTGAGGGAGAAGAAGGTTCATCAAGAGAGGAATCTGAATGGTAAATTACAATCCCTGATGGAGTTGGAGGTTCGTTTAGACCGGTTGAGAGAGAAACACATTGCCAAAGATATACAATTTAAAGCGATGCTATTGGTATGGCTTCCTTATTATTCTTTTTTTTAGTTAATTTTTTATTGTATTTGTGGTGACTCTGAGTTCTTCTTTCTCAAGGCCCTGGAGAAACTGGTTAGAGTGGATGAGCAGCTAGAGGAGCGTACGGATAGAGTGCGTAAGCGGCTAAAGGATCTGATGAATGAGCAGGAGAAGGAGAAGGAGAATCCAATGGAGAAATGATAACTAATGACTCTCTTTCCAAAATTATGCTTTCCTACACCCTAAACCCTAAACTTGGTTGGTTGTTTGTTTGCCCTAATTATTTACTAATTAGATTTAGTGTGTACCGACTCGGATATGGAAATTTTATTAATTTTAGATTTGGTTCTATTGTTGCGATTACGTGCTTTTGTTTTTTTGTAAATTGTTTCTCACTTGTTTGGTTTTAAATATACCTTCACGGTACTTTCCTCAATAATTGATATCCGAGATAGCCGATTGTAATCTATACCAATCCTCTTCTTCAACTCTTCCACAAACTTAAATGTTATTTCACATATAATTTGGAGCAATAAAAACCGTACCACAATGATATGAGTGACAAAATAATAATCTCATAAAATAACGGTTATTGAAAAGATAATTCTATTATAATTAGTTTATATGGTTGCTTCAGTATAAAGGAAAGCATAACAATCTGATGGAAATAGAACTCTAGGAGTCAAGATGAACTGGTGCACGAATTGATGTTAATTTGTAATATATATGACAATAAAATAAATATTTCTCATCTCGAAAAATAGTCTTTAGAATTTCTAAATGGCGTTGGAGAAGACTGTCTAGTAAATCAACAGGGATTTTCTCTTACCCTCCAGCAATTACTGCGTGTATTGTGAACGAAAAGATTTTGCAAGCAATGTCACACGCTTTATTCCAACCCAAATATGCTAATTCATGCATCAATGTTCAAAGATGTGGAGACTCAAATTGTAATTATGCTCCCGCAAACTGATCAGGTTATATTTTTAACATTCTCAACAGTATTTGGGTGGGCAAGAAGTCCAAAAACTTGCCGGACTGAATCATTTTTGTTGGTCCTTCAAAGAAGAGGTCTGCTTCTCTCTCCTCTTAAGGAATTGAAAGTATGGGAAATTCTTGTATGTATGATCCGTAATAACACAAAAATATATCACAAGGTCGGTAATGAGACGTGATTTAGTTTCCTGTTTTATTTGTATTTATTTCATTGATTTGCTATATATATTCCTTGTCTCTCAAGGACTTAATTCTTGCCTAGAATAGGAAATCCTTTGTGTAGACACCAAGCAAAGCATTGTATATAATTATCACACGATTGTTCAATGAAAATCATTGAGAATATTCAAAACCTTTCAGTCGGTTTACGCTGTCCACGGCAGCACAGTCACCCAAGGATAACTGAATAGACGAGAGCTTCACAAGTTCATATATGATAAGTGCATTATTTACTATATTTTTATATCTCTTTTATTTGGTTTTTGTAGGGAAAGTTAATTTAAAATAGCATTATTACCTTACTTTCCTTATTTTCAGTTATTTTGCGATCTTGGAAGGATTTTGACTGAAAATCGACTTTTCGAATGAATTTTAGCACAAGGCCAATTGGAGAAGAAATCTAAGGCATTGAAGATCATTGTATCAAAGTTTCATAATTTTCTACCAAGCCAAATGCTCCAGACTTGCAAGTCAAGACAGCCTAAGTTGAAATCCCGTCAGAACTGCACTGCTGTGGAAGATTGAAGATTTGAAGACCTTTCCGATTTCTCCTAGTGGCGTGTAATATATTTCTGGAAAGCTTAGACATAAAGCTACGTTTCTCATATTTTTCCAGAATTTTCTAGGAAGTGGAACAACCCCTAAACGTGCGTGCAAGATGGCTGACGTGTTTCCAAGTCAAAGAAGGATTCTTTCCTAATTTGTTTCCTTAATTGTTTGGGATTTTGTTTTGCTTTAGGAGAGTTTTTCCAGACCTTTAAAGAGTAGGGTTTAGTTGTTTTACACTATATAAGGTCACCCTAAGGATCTCTTTAGATCATCCTCCCATATACCATACTTTTCCACCAACTTTCATACACCCAAAGAAACATCAGAGAGAGCCAAGGATTTGCTGCTGCACTACTTGAGGAGCTTTCGAAGGTGTTCCTGTGGAGACTCCGAAGATCAAGTCCATCGGCCAAATCGGTTTTATGACAATAATTCTCTTGTTTATATTTTCTTTTGTCATGAACTAATTTCCCTTGCTAGGGCTACGATGTAGCCTAACCATGAATACTTAATTTTTATAGTTATATTAATTAATTTCTTATTACTATTCCATGTTGAGTATTTGTTACTGTTCTTAATGCTTTGAATATCTGGCCAATATTTAATTGATTTGATGATCCAAGCGGAGACCGAGAGGAGATGTTTGGTGTTTGCTTCTCGTAACAAATACCATGTCTTGAATGAGTGCCCGAGAGGGACTAACATGACTCATGCAGTTTTCTTGCAGGTTCTCATAGAACTTAATGGGTTCTTGATTTCCTAAATCCGTTGCTCGAGAGAGAATGGGTTGTTAATTAAGAATACTTTTGGTTGAGCCCGAGAGGGGATATCGAATGAATTATGAGAAACCAACTGTCAACATGGGTAGTAATTAGGGTTAATTGGCTATAAGAATTAAGTGGAATTGGTTATGGTGAAATCGGATGCTCTAGCGTCTCATCAACTTGATTTTCCATCATTAATTAAATTGTTATTTTTCATAATTATTTTAGGTTACTTAAATCAATCAATCTTCTTAATCAACTGTTCAAATAAACTTTTGAATTAATCCTAATTGGTAGTTAATAGGAAATTACAGTCTTCGTGGGAACGATACTCTACTTATTTCTATATTACTTGTGCGGATTGTGCGCTTGCAATAATTTCACACCAATATCCAATGACAATGTGATTAGGATTATAGAGCTTCTCCAGGATCTGCCAATTATCAATGTGAAACAACATTAAAACATCATTTGGAGTTATTTATGTACTAAACTAGGGGTGGTTGCGGTTCGGTAACCGCGAATTTTTGCCCAAACCGCAAACCGACCGACTATTTGTGGTATGGTGATTTTTGAAACCGCAAAAAACGGTCGGTTACCGTGAATTAGCAGTTTAAAACCGCAAGTTCTTTTTGTGTCATAAAAATCCAATCTTCCATATTTTAGTCCTAATTTTGATACTTCTTTTGAAGCCTTTTGAGTTCAAGCATACTTTAACCCAAAAATATAAATTACAACCTAAAGAAATAAATTCACAACCTCAACTTCTCAAGCATATATAAATTCACAACCTCCTCCACTTCTCAAACATTCACAACATAAAGAAAATTAAAGTTACAATTCCAAGCATTCCAATTAAAGTTAAACTTCTCAAGCATTCACAACCTCAACTTCTCAAGCATTCCAATTCCAAATCCTTTAAAGTTACAAACCAAAAGGAAAATGCAATGCAAAATGAATTAAAGTTACAACCCAAAGGAAAAATCCAATTCAAAGTTAATTAAAGTTACAAACTAAAAGGAAAATGCAATGCACTAATGTTACAAACTCAAGTGTTGGTGGTGGTGAGTGGATTTGAAGGACCGCGTTGTGTTGTTTGAGCACCAATACTATCTACAAATAAAACAACATAAATTTAGTACATTTTATTATAAGAAGAAGCATAAATAACATGAGCATAAATAAACTTACAAGTTGTCATATGTTCTATTTCCTTGTATAATTTAAAAAAAAATATATATAGTCGCGGTTTGCGGTAACCGCAAGTTTTGAAAATCAAATACCGCAACCGCAACCGCAAATGCGGTTCGGTTCTTCATACCGCAAATGCGGTTTGGTTTCCCGCAATTGCGGTTCCGTTGCGGTAAATTATCTGTTGGTTTTTGCGGTTTTTCGGTTTTTTGGTCTAAAATGCCACCCCTATACTAAACAAGTACACCAAGTGACTAGTGAGGTATCCATGTCTCATCGGCAGTATACCCTAAATTCTATCGTACAAAACTGAAGGGTTGTCACAAACTCTCTTCTGCAATGCTCCTATTATATGCATGGAAAGTTGATCTCAGCACACCAAGAGAACTTAACGCACCCACCCATATGGTGCTAGATACATCTTTTGAGACTATTGCATCCTGTAATCTGTCAAGTATTGAACACAAGACTTACAGGTGCAGAGTAAACATAGGAAATAGGTGCCCACTAAATTTGGAAAGATCAGAACCAGTTTTCAGACAGTGTTATACCTTCTGATACTAATCCATGCTTTATTTGCAGCTGCAGAGGAAGATTCCAGAATCACGATAAGAACAACATTATAAACAGAGGCCTGGATTTATATTAAAAACGCTATTGATTTGCATATGATGAGCCACTCTATCGATGTCATCAATATTGATGAACTCTTCAGCCTGTGCGAACATCAAGTGAATGATTACATGAATATAAATCTAAAGCGAGTCAGGAGAATTTGTACTTTCTAGGAAACATACAATACCTGAAGATGAGGCTCCATGTTGCCAGCGGTGATGTTGTTGGGTAAGTGCTTAAGTTTCTCTTTTTCACAGTCAACAACAGAGCTCTGAAAGACTATGCCAGAACAATTCGGTTTGACACGGTGAAAAGCATTCGGTTTGACACGGTCTGCCCAACCTGTAGAAACAAAACTTAGTTTTTACAGTCCCCCGTTGGTATTTCAAAATGTGGAAAGGTTTAGGGGGGAAAAAGGGCTCTCTACATTCTGTAGATACTATTCATACTACCAAACTGAATGAGATACAACAGTAACTGGGCATACGCATGGATGTTTGGCTGACAAGAATGATTGAACAGACTTCCAGATGTATAGATAGCTTGACCTACCCTGACCTATGAAAGTAACAAAAAAGGATGATACACAGGGTCAAAGGGCATAATTTCTATCAACTGAAGTTAAATGTATATAATTATCACGTGTCAGTGTCACACATGAAAATTCCTTCTTAATAAACAGAGTTCAAGACATTTATGGAAAAAAGCAGTGTAACTGACTGGAACAGGAGTGGTCAGATAAGAGAAGAAACAAAAAGGACCAGAATAAATAAAAGCACTCCGCCACCATTTTTTCCACAAACGAATGTTCCATGAGCCTGAATCAAATAGTAAATTTGCTTTGTATCACTAATAAATTGAAAACAAGAGCCAAACTTTTCTTTTCATATAGACAAATTCAATCAAACAGAACTAGTTGCTTTCCCATTGTAACTGGAAAATCATTAGTTAGTAATTTGACGACAATCAGTACATCATCAATAACTAATAGAAAGTCATGCTCCTTGGGAGGTTCACCAGCTCAATCATTGTTGCAAAGTCTCCATCCATACTAAACAAGCCGTGAAAGAAAAATGCAAGTCATAAGAAAGACAACAGATAAAATGAAAATAGAAACACTTTATGCAAAGATGAAATTTATATGGACTGGAATGACATTATAGGAACTAGTATTCCAAAACAGCATCACTTACCTATCAGTCACGACTCACGACGGCTTTTTTCCTAATTGTGCAACTTGATCTGGCAAGCCACAAATGCAACGTTAAGCTATGGACACAATATTAATGAAGAACGTCTCTAAGAAGAAGAGGTACACAAAGATTGGACATACAATAACTCATTAAGGTGAGTCATGTCACAATGTCTATAGATAAAAATCTCTACAGATTTTTGTCTTTCGGAAAGACGAATTTCATCGATTATCGACGCATGGTTCAGTGCATCAGAAAAAAATGGCGACCTTCATGAGTTATAGGTGTATTGGAAGAAGATCTAGTCTATGATATCTGTCTTTTATCTAGCTGGTAAGTAGCATGGGTGAATGCATGGGGTGCTGTCTAACAACTTGAGTATGGCTGTCATTCTCACTAATTCAAGGGATTGCTGACCTTGCTTTAGTTGTTAGTCTAGTTGCTGCCCTTGCTTTAGTTGTTAGGTGATTAGGCGTAAATCAAGGAAGGAAGATTGTTTTTCTCTTCTTCCCACGCTCATATATATGAGCTATCTTTGTACTTTGTTTCTTCATAATAGAAAATACTCCTTCAAATTTCAATATGGTATCAGAGCAATGATCCTAATCGACCTGCTTCTGAGTAGTTTCTAGAGATCTGTGTTTTTTTTTTCTTCTTTCTGATTCTCTATCATGGCTGAAGAGAGTTCAGTGCATGGCGAAGAAATTAGCTCACATGCTGCGCCATCTTCACTTCATTTAGATGTTGATGTCAACCCAAATCAACGTCTCAGTTCTGTCTTACTAAATGAATTCAATTATCTTCCCTGGGAAAGAGCACGTTTGGCTGCAAATCGCTTGGGACAAAGGAGGCAATCCTAGAGGGATAAATTTAAAACAAGCTTGCATCAGTTTTCAGTTAAAACACCTAAAAGTAGCTTAAGAAATCAGAATTAAAACTTAACTTTTGTAATCAAACAGAGCAGTTCATGCATACCTCCTTATTCTTTAAGTCTGCCAGGCCCGACTCTAGTCGTCTGTGGTAATCGGTATATCCACAGATTAAAGCAGAACCCCTGGGGCCCATTCCATGTTGTAGGGCTGCCTGGTCGAGTTCATCTTCTATGGGTTTCTTCTGGGCTTCCTGGGTTGCTCCGTGATGGAGGTAAATGGGTATCATGGACATGGGGAGCTGCAGATGCTCGAGTTGCTGAAGAGCCTCTTCGACCCAATGATCCCACGAACTCATCATCGTTTTCATTCTCAAGCTCTGCAATTTGCAGAGCAGAGAGAAGCTGGCGGGTACTTATAAAATCGACAGTTGCCATATGAATCAATGCACCGATGGGGCAGTTGCACAATAATCGTACGGCCCCATATGTTGACTTTTTTGGGCAATTTTCCAATAATTTCGGTACGTTGGGGTCACTGGTAATTAAGTAGATAATGTCGTTTAGATTACTAAAAAGCAAGGGTAATATTATCTTTTTACGTTTCAATGGCCAATAATTATAAAAAATAAAATAAAAATCTAGAACAAGCACAGCGCGCTCGCGCCAAAAGTACTGGTAATAGGCGACGCTGTTTGAGGATATAAGGAAAGAGGCCAAGACAAACCAGGGAAAGAAAAGACACAAAAATAAGGGTTTATTATGTAACAAAAAAGAGGAGAAAGAGGAGCTTAATTACAAGCGTAAGAACAATTAGCCACACAGCTAAACTCAAGTTTTATTACATAATTTACCACTCCAGTACAAAAACATAAACATAAACATAAACATTGCTGTTAACTGTGTCACAGCTTTTGCTATAACAGTGCATTAACCTTAACAAGTTTGAATATACAAGAATTGAAGTTCATTGCTGGATGTTTTCTGATCTTCTCTCCAATTGGTAAGAAATTTATGGTCTCATTGACATGTGAGAAAACTTTCTGCCATTGAACAAGTGAGTGCACAACACATGATCCAAATCGTTCTGGCATGAATCTATGCAGAACGCAATCCACTTTTGTTTGTCTGAATTGAACCTGGTGAAAAATGAAAATGTTAGAAAATTTGTTCACTAATGTGACTTATAAGTCCCCTGCAGAAAGATGAAAGGTGAAGATGAACCTGGTGCCTGCAAATTAGACGATCACGACTTTATCATAGAGGGAACATGCTGGACTTTGTGATGGTCTTCTCCTGGCAGCCTATGTAGAAATCTTCTTGGCATCCCTTTGAACACCAACTCACTCAGAGTAGTTACATACTTTATCTCTTCAGGGAGCATCCAGAGCTGCTTGCAATCGGTAATCTGCAAACTTGTAAGCTTTGGCATTGCACTTTCTTCAACTTCTAACTCCTCCAAAAATTCCAAGACTTCAAGCTCTAGAAATTCAAGTTGAGGAAAACCGTTGGCAGA
>NW_018923507.1:0-18200 GCF_002207925.1 Prunus avium
GGACTTCATGTTCTTGGTTCTCATCATCCTCTTCTTCATTTTCTTCTTCAGCAACATCATCATGCTCTTCATCCACTTCTTCAGCAGCATCATCCTCCTCTTCATTTTCTTCTTGAGCAGCATCATCATGCTCTTCATTCACTTCTTCAGCAGCATCCTCCTCCTCTTGAACTTTAGTGCTTTTTATCTGTTTGTTAAGTAGAGTTTAGTATTAACAGTGTACTTCTATTACATGGTATTAAGAGTGCACTTCTATGACATGGTATTAATAATGTACGTCTATGACATGTTATTAACAATGTTGTCATACCAGCTGCAGATTATTTGAAAGGAAAGAGTACCTTTATCTGGTTGTTCTTTAGATGATGAAGCTTCGCATTCAGTTCTTGAAGACTCCATTTGACAGCCCCCGGTGTCATTTTTTCTCTTCCAGGAATTGGAGTGATCAGGTTAGATCTTTGACAGAGCCAATACTGCACAATTTTTTGTTTGCAATATCACTTGTCAATTCATATCATTAGAATAATGCTATGAATTTGCAGTTTGGAGATTTGTGTTCTTACCAGTATTAGGACTAGGCAGCCACTCACGCTTGGCTGCATTTTTTTTTCCTTCTTGTTCTTCTTTGCTTGTTCCAATCCAAAGTACATGTAGTCCAAAACTCCTTGAGCCCAATTATATTTTCCCATCTCTTCTAAGGTGTCTATTGTGGTTGTGTATGTCCAAGCAAGTGTACAACCAGAGTTGCAGAATAGATTGGTCATGAGAGTTGTAGGATTACCAATCTTGTTACATCCATCGGACCCTCTTTTGTTTCATCTTCAAGTGCTAAGTTCAAGTCAATCTTGTTACATCCATCGGACCCTCTTCTGTTTCATCTTCAAGTGCTAAGTTCAAGCACTTATCAATTGAAGTCTTTGTTATCTTCTTATAACCGCTGAAGTATTTCTTCACAAAATGCAAATTTGGCCTTGTTGAGCTTGTCGTGCTTGGTAGCTTGTTGCCTCTGTCTGGCAAGCCAAAAATTTCAGCCACATCTTGGCTTTTCATCTCACTGTGACCATCATTAAACTTGAACTTCCTTGTCTTTGTGTCATAGTCTTTAATGAGTCTCACGATGTCGTAGTTAGACTTCATGCACTCGACCTTTGTTAACCTTTTCTACATATATGCTTCTATCAGTGGCCAGAAAGGTGTCTTCGATAGCAGTGTCTTGACATCGTTCCGGTTTTCAAGTTTTTCTCTAATGTTGTCAATTGTTGCTGTAAAAGAGAGCATGTTGCTCTTGATTTGCACATAGTTGGGGTCGTCCCATCTGCCCGGCTTCTTGTTTGTTTTTGTTTTGGATGATGACTGTTGTCCTTTCTTCATTATTTATTTGGTATACCTGCATTAGAAATAGCAACATGATAGGCATTAATCAACATGACAGTAAAGTAGCAGTGTTAATACCCTATACTGGAACTTTACAGTGGTAGAAATGCATCAGACAAAGGATTGCATAAGAAACAATCAGTGTTATTACCGTATACTGGAACTATACAGTGTTAGACATGCATTACAAATAGAATTTCATAGGAAACAAGCGGTATTAATACCCTATACTGGAACTTTACAGTGATAGACATGCATCAGAAATAGGATTTTCAGAGGAATGAACAAGCAGTGTTAATACCCTATACTGGAACTTTACAGTGGTAGAAATGCATCAGACAAAGGATTGCATAAGAAACAATCAGTGTTATTACCGTATACTGGAACTATACAGTGTTAGACATGCATTACAAATAGAATTTCATAGGAAACAAGCGGTATTAATACCCTATACTGGAACTTTACAGTGATAGACATGCATCAGAAATAGGATTTTCAGAGGAATGAACAAGCAGTGTTAATACCCTATACTGGAACTTTACAGTGGTAGAAATGCATCAGAAATAGGATTTCATAAGAAACAATCAGTGTTATTACCGTATACTGGAACTATACAGTGTTAGACATGCATTACAAATAGGATTTCATAGGAAACAAGCGGTATTAATACCCTATACTGGAACTTTACAGTGGTAGACATGCATCAGAAATAGGATTTTCAGAGGAATGAACAAGCAGTGTTATTACCCTATATTGGAACTTTACAGCCATTAATCAGAATGACAGTAAACTAGCGACTAAAATCCTGATAATAAGCAGTCTAGTTTCAAGATTTTGTCCTTGATTCAAATCTAAAATATTGTTATTACCCTAGACTGGAACTCTAGCAATTAATCAAAATTACAGTATAGGTTTGTAAATGTCTTACCTTTGAAGCGCTTTCTCGTCGAAAGTGTTCTATGAATTTTTGTCTTGGTTTTGAAGGTGGAGGTCAGTGTGGTGTTTGTTTTCGAAAGTAGATAAAGCAGCTCGGTGGTGGTTATGGAGTTTCGGTTCTGGAGCGATGAAGAAGACGCATTGATGAAGAAGGTGACTGAAGGGACGTTTCGCAGAGGGAAGTTGGGTGCTGGAAGTTACTTTTTTGTTTTCAATTTTTTTGAACTATATTACTGTTTTGAGATGGTAAAATATTTGGGCTTGTTTATAAGTTTGGGCTGGGGTTTTTTTGGGTGCGTTTTGAGTTTTTCTTCTGTTGGGCTTGTTTATAAGTTTGGGCTGGGGTTGTTTTGGGTGCTTTTTGAGTTTTTTTTTTGTTGGGCTTGATAATGGCAGTTCTTGTAATATATTGGAACTTCAATACTAATTTGTTATTTAATAAATGGGTTTTGTGTATGTTTATGAAGTGATTTTCATATGGGGTTTTTTTATAATTTCAGCTCCCATTTTGGGTATATTAGTGAAGCTCCCTAAAAAAAATAGTTGAAAGGAAAAATTGACAATTAGGCTGGCGCAATTAAATTGAAAGTTTAATGTGTGGAGTAATGGAGGAAATGACACCGTGCAGCTTTATGACTTAAACTAAACAACTTTTTTTTAGGTGAGACCCAATGGTATCCACCGCCGACAGCAATGACTAATCCCTTTCGCCGCGGGAGCTCTCCCAATGGAGGTAAATGGCTGGCCACGAAATGCGCTCCATTCCCATGGGCGAGGATCGAACCCCCAACCTCATGGTTAAGGAATGAGGTGAGCTACCACCACACCTTTGTCCTAAAAAAAAACTATAAAGATGAAACGCCAGCGTTTGGCTCGACTCTTTAAAAATAACAACTGTACCATACGTCATCATTTTGCCTGAAACATTTTAGCAGCGTTTATGTTTTAGATCGTCTTCTTCTTTGCTCCGCCGCGCCTCTGCAACTCCAGTGTTTAGGTTTCTGTATTGGGTTTGTGCCTGTAACTTCAGAAGCCAACGGCATTACCGGAGACAAAATCTGATTCAGCCACCACCACCACCTGTAAGTGATTGTTTATATAACAGGCTATTTTGCTAAATCCCTCATTTCAAGTTCGATTGATGCATGTATTTTCTTTTTGAAAGGTTTCTGTTAGTCATGGTGCGCAAGCGTAAGTTAGGGGCATCTGCAAGTTATGGAGCTGAAGATGCTAATTGTGCTGAAAATACAATAGACAGATTTAGCAATCTTCCCGACGAAGTTGCTCATCGGATTCTTTCCTTCCTCTCTTTCAAAGATCTCACTCGAGTGGGCGCCTTGTCGAAAAGATGCAGGCAATTTTATCTATCAGCTCCGGTCGTGAGTTTTGAATATTCAAGTTGCAAGCCACGTGGAGTAACCAACCAGAAGATAGCGAAGTTGATGAGCTCTTTGGATAGGTACTTGTGTTATCGTGGTGATCATAGGATGCAGATCTTCAGCATTAATTGGAGCTGCTTTTGGTCTGAACCAGCGAGCAAGTTTTCTGATGATCGTTTTCGGGTGATCACCTGGATTGTTAATGCGGTAAGGTGCAATGTTGAAGTGCTTGATCTCCGTTTGGCATGTGAATTTCTTGCGCTTCCATCTTGCGTTTTTCTTTCTGAGTCTTTGCGGTCGCTATCAGTGCATTTGTCTTGGATGATTCTTGAAGCCCCGTCTGTATCCTTTTCCAGTAATCTCTGTTACTTAAAACTGGAAAAAGTTACAATAGTGGATGAGAGGTTTTTCAAATGGATCTCACGTTCCTGCAAATTCATGAAGGAATTACAGCTTATTTGGATTCGAGGAATACAAATAATCTCTATTGAAAGTTCGTCTTTAGAATCCCTTCTTGTTTGGATCAATGATCCTAACCCTATTCATCTGAACGTCTCTGGTCAGAAACTTGAAAGTATTGATATAAGCTTTAATGATTACTATGCGCGAACACGCAGCATAGAGGTGAATAGTTTTGCTCCAAATCTGAAATATTTGAAATGGGAAGGCGTTTTGAACAATAGTCTGAATCTGGGGAAATTAACGGGTTTGGAAAAAGTAGAGATTTTTTTGGCGTCTCGGAGAAATAAATTTGATAAAGTTTTTGAGTTTCTTCATAGTGTACGCTGGGCGAAGGTTCTTATCATAAACGAGGAGACCATGAAGGTAAAATTGACACTATCCTCAACACCTTTATATTTTGCTTATTTCTCATCATGCAAATTCAATACAAAGTTGTTTCCTTAACCTTTCAACGTCTGTGAATATTAGTCTGATCTCTGCATATCTGTATACTTACACACATAACTGATATAAAAGGTAATGTCCCTTCACTCAGCAAATATGCATACATATTTAGGCTCATCAACTGGTTTATAATTATAATCTCTCTTTGATTTTCTTCTATCATGAAGCAATTGGTGTTATGTTTTTAATTCACCAAGCAACTTGGTGGAATTCCTTGCTTTGTGCAATTGAATACTGGGATTTATTGTTTAACTCGGCCATATTTTTAAATTCTCGGATTTTGCAAGTGATTTTTCATCATATTCTTGCATTACAAGATATCCCCAAGATGCTAAAATTTATATGCCAAATGTTAGCCTGATAGATCGAAGGCTACAATGTTCATGGACTTCGTTTGTTGATTATGCATATGAATCATGTGAAATTTAAACATGTACAGTAAAGCAAAATCATTTTCTGATGCTGTTTCTGATCATTATCTCATTGAATCAATTTCTCTTATAGAAAATAAAGCCTAGGGTCTGGAAATAAGTACAGAAATGCTGAGGGCAACTAAAGTATTTGAATGCATCTGGTGTAATTTTACTTAATCCCCTATGCTTTTCATTCAAAACTTATTGAAACAAAATTCAGCAGTTAAGTTGGTTTTCTTTAAGCAATATTTCTTGAGCAAGAAAAGAACATTGAGTTCTTGCTTGTTTCCTTATTGTCAAAAACATTGAATTTTGGTTTATATGAAGCTAAACAACGACTTGAATTACGAGGAAGGAGAGAATTTTTACATAATCTGTTTTAAATAAACAAAATTGTCAATAGGCACCATTAATATTGGACGACATTGATTGTAGGTATTGAAGAATATGATTGATATATTCAAGAAGAGTGTTTCTGTCAAATGAAAAGTATTGAAACTCCCCAAGTATTTGACTAGGAAACCCCCAAGCACCTTCATCTGTGAGTAAGATTTAGTTCCTACTCTTGACGATGAGGGCAAGGTGTTCGACAAATTACCTGAAAGAGGCTGAGGCAGGCCAACTGGGCGAGCACGGCCTTCAGTTGATGTCAAGTGATGGCTGTCGAGCACAGAGAGCTGTTGTATGGGCAATCAAATGGCAACTATCAAGCAAATCTCTACAATACAACAACGCAATATGACTAAAACTTTATTTAAATAAAAAATAAAAAATAAATCAACAGAATCAAAATTAAGAAAGACAAATAAACCCTATTTTTTAATCAAAAGGGAGAATTTCATTCAACTAGGAAAATGTATAGGAGGGCAAAAACAATGGCCTCGTTAAAACCTTTGCCATAAAAAATCCCAAGGAAGAAAATCTGGACAAGGAAAAAGAGTACCACAACACCTCCACAAAAAATACAGAAAAAACATCCTACCCCACATCCCTATCTTTCCCTAGAAGAGAGTCCAACCAAGGTGGTGCCGTCCAAACGAAACTGGAGCCTTCCTTCAAGCCAAATTGAGTAAGAGCATGCGCCACTCCATTGCCCTTTCGAGGTTGATACAAAACATCCTTCACATACATGTTGACCACCAACCGTCTAATATCTTTCACCACACTGCCAATGTTGCTCCACCAATCCATTCTGCCATTAAGCATTGAAACAGCTTCTTGGGAGGCAGTTGCAAATATAAAACGATTAAAACCCAAAAAGCCTATCATCAATAAACCTTCCCATATGACCACTATCTCCCTCCCCAAAACATCCAACCCATGCGGCCCTGCAGCAGCAAAACCACAAAAGAAAATTCCTTTCATCAACTTGTAGAGACAAGTAACACTTTTGAACTAATTATACAAGGTTGCTTTTTTATGCTTTTTGTAATATTGAAAGAGTCATATATCTACAATGTTCTCATTTCGAAACAAAAGTATCAATCATCAACATCTATACGGAGTGTTGCTTTTTATTCTCAGACGAAAACACAGGAATTTAATTAATATGATATCCATACAATACAAGATCAGAGGATTCTCAAAACAGCCTTGTACATAGACGAAATACATAAATACCCTATAAAGAGAAAATAAAAAGCACACCACAACACCAAGAGGAATGACTTACCATAATGATAATAGCTTGTTGATGACAATGAAATAGAAGTTTCTCACTAAGAAGATGCTTGGACAGAAGAGCTTCCCGATGTGCTCGCTTCGCCAGACTGCTTTACCTCAGGCAGTCCAATGTACTTATGCGGGACATGGGCTATTTTCGACCAATCCTCACCGCTACCTTGTCTGCATCTTTCCTCAAGCTCTGGACATTCTTGAATAGAGAGGGTCTGGAGTTTAGTGAGAAGATTGAAACCCGGTGGCAATAGTTTTATATTAGGACAATCATATATGATCAAAGATCTAAGACAATCAAGATCCTTAAACCATTCTGGCAAATAGGTTAGATTGGGGCAGCTTCTAATTTCCAAGCAGTGCAGGGTCTTGACATTTTGCAACCCTTCTGGCAGAGAATCAAACCAAGTACTACTCAGAACCATCAAACTTCGAAGGGAGGAGAGGTGTTGCACACCTGCTGGAAAAGAACCAAGATTTGGACAGTACATGATGGTCAGGTGCTCAAGCAATTTGAGCTGTTCTAAACTCGAAGACAGAGAAGTCAGGTTACTGCAGTTTTCAATGGATAAAGTTCGAAGCGAACCCAAACCTCCAATTCCACAATCTGGCAGGGATATTAGACTGTTACAATTACTAATCTCCAGTGACTCCAGAGCTTTGAGGTTCTGTAAACTTTGTGGCAGAGAGGACAGCTCTTCACACCAACGAATGGTCAATGATTTCAGAGAACTAAGGTTTTGCATCTCCAAAGGCATTGAATGAAGCTTGGGGCAAGACAAAATCTTCAAGGAAGACAGACTAGCTGATGCAACAAGCCCTTCTGGGAGATACACTAGGTCTGGAATTTTGTCAAGAATAAGAACAGATAGCAAACTTAAATCTGCTATGTGCACCATCGTAGGATTACAATTCCGCAGCTCCAAATGTTGAAGGGACTGAGGTAACGGTATATGTGCTAACTTGGGGCAACTCTTTACAGTTAATTTCTTCAATCTAGGGAATGCATTTCCAACATTTGCACTTGACCACTCTTCCAAGTTTGCAAAATCACTTATTGATAGTTCTTCGAGTGATGGAAACCATATGTCTGTAACGTCACCATAGAACTCTGTACCAATGCTCTTCATGCCATGTATTCCTTGCAGAGAAAGCGTCTTAAGTAGCGGAAGATTCCCAAGGGCCGGAAGATGTTCACAACTTCTACAGTTGGTGAAATCAGCGGCGACAAGATTTGGGAGGGCCCAATCAGGAAATTTGATTCCTGGGTACCCATTTATAACTAGCTTTTTCAGATTTTTGTGTGGTTGCAGACCTTCAGTAAATTCTTCAGGTTCTGGTGCTAAATGTGATCCTGAGACACCTACTTCAGGTTGGGCATTAGGTAGTTTTGGGAATGAATCTCTAAGTTGCGGAATAAGACCCCAGTATAATCCCAATGACTCAAGATTTTCCTTCATGAACAATCGTGCTGGTCTAAAATATTTAATATTCTCCAAGTGAGTAATATTCAATTCCCCATAAAGATTTAAATAACGCAGCATATGGAGGTGGTGGTTATTTAAATCACTAAAATCACTACGTATACGCACTATCCCTGGATGTGGAAAACTCGTATCGACCAGAAGTTCTGGCAACTTCTTCCCGGGTCCGACAAAAAGTGGCAAAGACTGAAGTTGGTGTAACCTTTCAATACCAGAAGGCATACCAGTCAAACTCACACATCCACTTAAATTAAGATGTCTTAGGCTGGTCATGCGTCCCAAAAATGGCAAACGACGAAGATTATGACAACCAATTAGGTTTAAGGTCTGCAAAGCAGAGAGATACTCTATGCTGCTAGGTAACAGGGAGATACGAGTGTAAGACAAGTCAAAATACCTCAAACATTTCAAGCGACGCCAGGATGCTGGCAGATCAAGAAGATCACAGTTGTTGAGATCTAGCACACGCAAGTAGTCAAAACTTGAAGGAATTTGATATAGCACTACGTTATCTAACAAGCCAGAATCTCCGATCAATAAGAGAGTTCGCAAATGTTTTGCTTCATAAAGAGCTTTTGGAATTGTAATTCTTGCACCATATCGATAAACAACTGATGCGTGGCGAATCTCTGTTGGTGACCAATTTTGTGGCCGACCCTGTTCAAGTACCACATATTCTTTTCCTGCAACATATCGCGCAAGATCATGAATGATATCATTCATCTTGTATCCAATTATTTCTCCACCGTCATGTAGCCGTACTTCTTGCAAGAAAGATATCCACAACAATTTGGAAAAGTATTCCTTACCGATGTCTTCAAGCCGCTTGCTTCCCTTTTGTGGAATGAAGCCTTCTGCCATCCATAAATGAATCAACTTGTGCTTCTTGAACTCATAATTTTTGGGAAATAATGAGCAGAATGCAAAGCATTGTTTGACATGCGATGGTAGATGATGATAACTGAACATCAGGGCAGGCAAAAATTTATGTTCGCTTTCTTCTAATTCCCAAAGTTCACAATCTCGCATAAATGACCACTGGTTTTCTTCTCTTTCCAAACGCATTGAACTTCCCAAACTTTTTGCTGCTAATGGCACACCTCCACATTTTTTGACAATCTGCTTTCCAATCCGCGAAAGAGTTGGATACTTCTCTTCTTCTCCTCGTCCAAATGCCCGGTTCTTGAACAAAGACCAGCAATCGTCATCCTTTAAACCGTTCAAAAAAAATGGTGAATTTGGGAAATCCATCATGAATGGAATTTTTTGACTGCGGGTAGTGACAATAATTTTGCATCCATCAAGACCCCCACTAAACAAAGGTCTTAGGTTGTCCCAATCATCCTGGTCTTCAGTCCAAATATCATCTAACACAATCAGATATCTTTTCTTCTGCAGCAATTGCGAAAGCCGAGACTGAAGTAGTTCAATCTCCGACAAGTTGCATTCAACTCCTGTTGCACGCTCAATGGCTGCCTTCATAATCTTCTTGACATTGAATTCCTCAGAAACAAAAATCCAGATTCTAGAGTCGAAGTGTTGGAGTACCCTCTCGTCGTTATATGCCATCTGAGTAAGTGTGGTCTTGCCAATTCCTCCAATACCAATTATTGGAATACAAGTTGCATATCCATCCTCAGAAGTTTCAGAAGATAGTAACAGTTTGACTAACTTCTCTTTGTCATCATCTCTTCCATATATCTTTGAGTCGACGACACGAGAGCCAGTCTCCCTTATGGTAGATCGTCGATCTACTATACTAGGCTCTCTAAAATTAAATTCCAAGAGCCCCTCATGTATCGTCATTTCTAGCATGTTGAGTGTCTCTCTAATTCTTTCAGCATGTGGAGTGCCGTTTGTAATTTGAAAACTGATACTAGTGAAAGCTTTACAAGCACTCTTCACGTCTGACCGAAGGTCCTTAGTATCATAGCCTTCTATAGTTTCTTGAGCGATAAACGAGTCCAGAAGGTCCTCAGCATCAGAAGCAGCATTCTTGAGATTTGACAACCAAAGCCTGACAGATTTGTTGGTTAATTGTTGCTCCTCTGCATCTTGAAGAATAGCTTGAACCCTCGTTAAGGCACGTTGTAGGTTGTGGCGGTTGTCCTTGACACCCCAGATATCAGAAAGCTTTTGTAGGGCTGGGGATGCCAATCTGTCAAAGATCACTTGCAAAGCAGGGGATATAACTATGCTTGCTGCTGCTTCCATTTCTAGCAGCAACAACAGCAAAACTAAACAAGGCTGAGATGAGAGAATAGTTGGATCTGGAAATGGAATGGATCTGAAGAGAATTACAATTTGGTTAATTGTTTGCTTTAGAGGGCCTTGACTCAAAGTCAAGGTCTTACATCCACCGACCTACATTGGTACGTACTTTTCTTGTTTGCTTCATGGTGGAGAATCTAGAGATAGATATTTGTCTCTTTCTTTTCATCTTTTTCTCTTCGCTCGTATTCCACCCACCTACTTTTTTTTTATTTTGTTAATACTTATTAATACTTATTTTCATCGAGGAGGAGGCTTAATTATCCTACGTCTTACTTTGCCCTTTAAAAGTTACTTTGCCCAACTAAATCAACTCTTACATTTTAGGGTTTAGGGTTTACCATAGCTCACATGGCTCATGTATAGGCGTATAGACATTTTAGTCATTTCCGGGCGTAGCACTGATGCCGCCTTGCATAAAAATCCCACCAAGCCTTCAAAGATAATATGTTTTCGTTATATATGTTTTTCTGGTATTGTTTTGGTGGATATCTTGTTTTAGCCCAATATTGGACGACATTGATTGTAGGTGATAATTTATTTGGTAAGCAAGCACGCCCACACCTCATCTTCTTTAAACCTCTGAAAAGTAGGTTATTTTTTTCTTTTCCAAAAAGTGGAGATATAGTAAAGGGGATATATAAGAATCTCTCCCTTTCAGATTAATATTTCTTCAGTAAGAAAAGAACATTGAGTTCTTGTTCTGTTTTTTTGGTCAAAAACATTGAATTTCCGTTTACGTGAAGCTAAACAACAACGGCTTGAATTACGAGGAAGGAGAGAATGAAAGCGGAAAAAGGAAGAAAAGAAAAGAAAAAGTGATCCATAACATCTCCAAGGGAGTATGCAAATGAAATAGGCAAAATTGATCTGATCCGACTTAGAATGAAGTATAATTTAGTTTTTCTATGCTTTATATTAATATTTTATATGTGTAAAATGAGTAATTTTAGTTTTATATGCACTAAGAAGTAAGAATACACTTAAAACTAATTTTTTTATATATAAATATTAAAATTTGATATAAAAAGTAGATAAATACAATAAAAGAACAAGGCTACTAATGAAATTTTGATTTTTTGTACATCTCAAAATAAATCCTATAACAATCCGATCCGATCCGAATCAATGACTACTAGGAAAAACCCAAGCACCTTCATCACAAAGGTCAGGGCCACTAGAAGGAGCAATACAACTTCCTTCTTACACTTTTTGAGCAGGAAACCAAGCACCTTCGTCAGTGACTACTAGGAAAAACCCAAGCACCTTCATCAGCGACTACTAGGAAAACCCACCTTTATGTTTTTTTTAAAAAGAATTATTAGAAACTTCTAAGTGGGGTTTTTGCTCAATATTTCCACCCACCCACTTTTTTTTTTCTTTTGCTAATACTTTAATGCTACCTTATTTTCATCAAGGAGGCTTAATTATCCTCATACTCCTTAAATTATCCTATGTCTTATTCAGAACAAAAAATAAATCCTGTCTTACTTTGCCCTTTAAAAGTTAATTTGACTCACCTTTCCCCTAAACTTATTAGAATGTTTTAAAAACCCCTCTGTCAACAGTCAACTAAAGCAACTCCGCATGTATATCTGTATGGGACGGATCCGTTGTCCTCATTTTTCATATAGTTTTTTGACAAGTGTCTATACACTTAACCCCCAACATAATACTGTTAACTTGAATAAAATTTAAAAAATAAAAAATGAATATTGAAATGAAAAAACTGTTTTCTTGTATTGTTTTGTTGGATATCTTGTTTTAGCCCAATATTGGACGTATTGAAGAACATGATTTATATATGCAAAGAGTGTTTCTGTCAGATGACAAGTATTGTCTAGGAAACCCCCAAGCAACTTCATCAGTCACTAGGAAAAACCCAAGCACCTTCATCTTTTTGAAAAGAATTTATCTGATTCTTCCCCATTTTCTCACTAGCATTTAGTTCCTACTCTTTTGTCCTTTTTCTTTTCTTTTCTCAAGTATTGGGTCCTCTCTTTCATTCATTTGTAAAAAAGGGGACCCAAAATCTGTCGTATTGGTTGATTACATTATGGCCCAAGGAACTTAAGAGCCTATTCCAAAACTGAAACTTAACAAATTTTGTATGTTTCTATTTTGTACAAAGCTGTATTTTAGAGAGGTACAAAATTGAATACACACATTGGGTATATCGATGAAGGCTCTTAACTATTTGAGCGACAAACGTGTATTGCAAAAATTGTGTTTACACATGGAATTATTCCCCGTTGAGTTATATGCTGCTACCCTCTCTCCTACGTAGTCACATTGGTAAGCAAGCACCATAGCTCATTCTTAATTCACCATTGAGAGCTTGAATTCAGAAATTTGGAACTTACAAATTCCCTATAAATTAAGGGCAACACTTATAGTGCACCAGGTGCACTAATGCACCCAATTTTTTTTAAAAATTTGGTTACCGGTTATACAAGTTGTCTAATTTCCACAACAACTGCAATTGCATAAGGATCATGCAATTACAACATCTCTGTTTGTCAATTGGCGTATGAGTTGACATATTATTATTTTCACCAGTATATCTAATTGCATGTCCAATAGCATTTGTAAAATAAAATTTTAAAAATAAGAACTATATTACAAAGTTAAGGATATGGTTTACAAGATTATGGAGGTCTATGCAGCGGCGGACCCAGGAAATTTTCAGCGGAGGTGCAAATTTTAAAAGTTAAGAGCTCAAAAAAAAATATAAAACAACTAAACATCCTTATAATTTAAACAATACTAATGTTATTCATAATTAATTGAAAAAAAAAACATTACAATTAACCTACCACATAATTACCCTTATTGCTAGACGGAATATTTGAAGGAGAGTTGGAACTAGACGGATTATTTGAAAGAGGATTTGAACTTATTTGAAGGAGGATTTAATCTCTTTATCTTAAAGTATCGTTCCATAACTGTACACACTTTGATGAAAAACGTAGGATTCTTGTGATGCATACACTTTGATGAAATTGGGTGATGTTAAATTAGTCCTTTATAAAGAGAATTCACAATCCCACTTAAATAAGGAATTCTCAAAACCCAATTGAAAAAAGAAAACTTAATTGGGGTTTAATTGGAATACAAAAACCCAATTAAATGAGGAATTACAAAAACCCAATTCAGTAAGAATAATAAATACCCAACTAAAACCCTATAGAAGCCCACGAAATGGCCCAGCTGTTTCTGTTTTTGTTTTGTTTTTTTTTTAATTTTTAAAAACCTTGGTCCAAAACGACGTCGTTTTGGCCATGCTTCATTAAAAAAAAAAAAAAGAGGTCGTGTGCTGCGCGCAGCAGCCCAGCAGCCCAGCAGCGCAAGTTCACTTGCGCATTTCATCGAACAGGTTATGTGCATGAGCAGAGGTGCAATCCAGCAACTGTAATGGAGTTTTCCGGTGATCGAAGGTGCAAGTGCACCTCCTTGCACCTACACAGGTCCGTGTTGCATTCCTAAAAGGACACAAATTAATGTGCAAACAACCAATTAAAAATACCCGCAAGTGCACGAATCTAATGAAGTATAGATTATGTAAGTACGGGGTCGATCCCACGAAGAACTTGTCGGTTTCCTATAAGTTCTAATTTGAGAACTATCTCTGAGCATTCCTTAACATTGTAAATTTTATCCATAATCTTGTAATGACAAGGGTATACAATATTGAGGACTCATATTACAACGTTTGAAACATAAACATTCCATACAATTGAGAAGTCTATTGTTAATCTTGTAGATTACAAGATTTAGGTTTGCATTTACAAGTTCTTGCACTGTGATTACAATGTTAAGGTTCACTTTAATCCATAAAATTGTAATAGTCTAATTTGCAATGAAAATGACGTCCATTACAATATTAAGGTTTGGTTTGACCTTAAACAAGTAAAATTGTTCATTATTCTTGTAAACTAGAATTTACAATATTATGACTCATGTTACAGTTTTGGGGACCTTAGAGTTCCTTAAGATTGTAAAGGTTATCCCTAAGCTTGTAAAAACAATGTTTACAACCTTAAGGATTCATATTAAAATGTTTGGCACATGAAAGTTCTCTAACATTTTAAATTTTATCCATAATCTTGTAATAACATGGGTTTACAATATTAAGGACTCATATTACAATGTTTGGCACCTAAACGTTTTGTCACATTGCAAAGTCTATTCTTAATATTGTAGATTACAAGATTTGGATTCGAATTTATGAGCTTTTGCACCGTAATTACAAGAATAAGGTTTACTCTAGTCCATAATATTGTAATAGCCTAATTTACAATGAAAATGATGTCGATTACAAAATTAACGTTTGGTTGGACCTTAAAAAAGTAAAATTGTTCATAGTATTTGTAAAAACCAGGATTGATGACATTAAGGAATCATATTAAAATGTTTGGCACATAGACGTTCCATAACATTGTAAAGCCTATCCTTAATTTTGTAGATTACAAAATTTGGGTTTGAATTTATGAGCTTTTGCACCGTGATTACAACGTCAATGACTGTGGCAATTGATGGGTATCGATTTGCCAATTGGACTGTAACATATTTTAATGTTTAATAAACCTCTTTACCTCTAATACCAGGTTTCCCGGTTTTCCATACCAAGGGTGTAGATTAGTCCATATCCCACTAATCTCAATCTAAGGGCCCATATCCTTTGGTGTACCCATACACCAAAGGACCGTAGAATTTTCCTAAATTAAGAGAGAAAAACACACCAAAAGTTTGATGGGATAAGGCTCAATGGACCCATTCAATGGACCCATTCCGTGTAAGATTTTAACTGAAAAGGTAAAAGTTAATTTGACTCACCTTTCCCCTAAACTTATTAGAATGTTTTAAAAACCCCTCTGTCAACAGTCAACTTAGGCCTCATCATTTGGCCCGCGGGCTCATGGGCTTATGGGGGCCCGCCCGGCCCATTGAAGAGCCCTAAGTCAACTAAAGCAACTCTGCATGTATATCTGTATTGGACGGATCCGTTGTCCTCATTTTTCATGTCCTTTGGTGTTTCTTATATAATTTTTTGACAAGTGTCTATACACTTAACCCCCAACATAATACTGTTAATTTCAATAAAATTTAAAAAATAAAAAATGAATATTGAAATGAAAAAGCTGTTTTCTTGTATTGTTTTGTTGGATATCTTGTTTAAATTAAGAGAGAAAAACACACCACAAGGACTTCAATATTTCCCTAGTACAAAAAGTTGAAACCAAAACAAGCCAGAGTTTTTATTCATTTTTAAAAATAGCAAAAATAACCAACAGCAAATAAAGATGAGTGTTTGTCTGAATATTTCTCAATTCAGACAATTTGAACAAGCAGCTTCACGTCAATTGGAAATCATACCAACAAAACTGGAAAAAAGTTACAATATTGGATGAGAGGTTTTTCAGCAAGAAAAGAACATTGAGTTCTTGCTTGTTTCCTTATTGTCAAAAACATTGAATTTTGGTTTATATGAAGCAAACAATGACTTGAATTACAAGGAAAGGAGAGAAATTTTTGTGTCAAAAATATGTCATATACAAAAATAGACAAAATAAATTAGAAGACTTCCTATAAGTCATATACAAAAATAGACAAAATAAAATTCGGGGATAAAACTATGTTTGCTGCTTCCACTTCTAGCAGCAACAACAGCAAAACAAAACAAGGCTGAGATGATGAGAATAGTTGGATCTGGATCTGGAAAATGGAATGGATCTGAAGAGAATTACAATTTGGTTAATAGTTTGCTTTAGAGGGCCTTGACTCAAAGTCAAGGTCTTACATCCACCGACCCCGACCTACATTGGTGCCTACTTTTCTTGTTTGCTTCATGGTGGAGAATCTAGAGATAGATATTTGTTTCTTTCTTGTCTGTCGGCAAAGTTTACTCCTTTGAGAATTATAGGGTAGGAAAGGAGAGCCTGAACCACATATGCTTTCTTCTTTCATTTCTTGGTGATGCTATATTAGAAACCATTACTTGTTCTCTTACATTTGACATTTGAGAAGCCCAAGTGATATTAACTCCTATCTCTCGTCATTCTTTTCCTCTTAATGTCACATAGTGTGCATGATTCTTTGTTATATGGTATATGGTATAGAATGAGATACTCTTGCAGACCTAGGACACTATAAAGTGCCTTGCAAATTTTGAAGTTAAATGGACTGTATTCATTCCAAGTTAAGTTTTATTTGTAAAAAGGTGGTCTTCATTATGAGTGAATTAGTCATGTTTCATTATGTTGCTAAACTTAGGTCAACATTTAAGAACAATGGGAATAAATTTAATAAAACAAATTCGGTTTAATGATATAATTTTGGCAAGAAATCTGAGAATTGCCAAGACCATTTTAAATTCTAAATGAAGGCATATATGACATTTTCAAATTCTTCGTATTATTTTAGGTATTTTCTGAAGAAGTTGGGAACAGAAATCATATTTGAATTGTAAATTGGATTGAAAAATCCGATTCCGACCGATTCCGGTTCAAAATTTTCCAAAAAAATCCGACTTTGATACCTCCAATATCTGAAAGTGCAAAATCCAAAATTTCGGATAAAATTCCAATCGGAATCGGAATGTATCTGTAAATTCCGAAAATTTCTAAAGTTCTCCGAACCAATTCCGATCCGAATTTTCCAATTATTTCTGAAAAATTCAGAGTTTATAATAATATTTTATGATTTAATAGCATTATTTTTAGTTTATAAGTCCTATATATGTTTCATATTATGATTTTATACTTTTAATTGCATTGTTTTTAATTTGGCTAACATGCTTATTTGAATATTACAAAAATGCATATGTGTGGTTATTATATCCAAACATACTATATAACAAAAATGCATGTATACTTATGTATTCTATATATGTGTCTATCTATTTTTGGTTATAATGTATGCGTATATATAAAGCACACATACATACATGTATACATAAGAAGTAGACACATGCCTATATATACTAAAAGTTTATTATATATACATATATGTGCATATTTATATGAGTATATATTACTTTAGGACCATGTATTTTTGGCCAATATGCTTGTTTAAATATAATATGTGTGGTTATTATAACCTAACAAAAATATAAATCATGATAATTAAGAATATATAACTTTAAGACTATATATTTTTGACAAATATACTTGTTTGAATATGACAAAAATGCATATGTGTTTGTTTTATATCCAAATATAGGGAGTATAATACTATTCCATTTTGTAGTCTATGCATGCATGTATTTTTTGAACTTTTAAACTATCTTAATTTAAACATTTAATTATATAATTAATTTTATACATAAACGTCACTTATAAAATAAGTATATTAAATAGGGCTTAACAATTGTAGTATTCTAATTGTCTAGATCAAACATCAAGTTATATTTATACAAACCAAGATTAAACATACGTTTAATTACATGAGACATAAACTCTCTTTCTATATTAATTAAAACATACATATAATTATAAGTAATATATAATTTATAGGAAGTTAAAAAAAAAAAAAAAACCTAAACCAAGGTGGTTGGTGTGAGTGGTTCGGCACTCTCATTCCTTAAGAGAGGTCAAGGGTTCGATCCCTGCTCTCGTACGGAGTCACCACTTTGGCCAACACTTTACCCCTTACGGGTCGACCCGGTGTGAGTGGGGATTAGTCTGGGTTGTGGTTAAGGCTTAAAGGTGCCACCCATAGTTGGGGCCCATCCAGGACCACCTCATGGTTCAGACCAAAAAAAA
>NW_018923507.1:18462-33649 GCF_002207925.1 Prunus avium
TCTTTTTTTTGTTCGCTCGACGTCAAAACGACGTCGTTCTACTTAAGTTTTTTTTTATTTTTTTTATTTTTTTAAACCTGACCAAAACGACGTCGTTTTGGCATAAGTTTAAAATTTAAAAAAAAATGAAAAAAACGCAGCAAGCTGCTGTTTCTGTTTTGCCCGATAATTCCCCCTCCCCAATTGAGTTTTATTCATTTCTCACCTCTCAACTTCCCAACCCTAAATCCCCAACCCAACCTTCAGTTCCTTCCCCCAAAATCCGGCGGTGTGACGGCAGAAAAGTGGCGGCGGCGGCAGCAAAGTGGCGGTGGTGCAGCTGCAAATTACATAAGTGACTGACCCCCAAATTCAATTTGATTTCAAAGGTGGATTTGTCCCTCCAATTTGAAAGTATGTTATCCTAATTTCTTTATGCTTTAATTAATTAGTAAGGAAGGATTGTTATAACTTATATGTTTGTGTTTTTCTTGATTTGTTGTTGTTGTTTGTTATTGAGGTTTTATTTTGGTTTGTTAGTTTGAATTATTTGGAGCTATTCTTTTATGTTAGTTTGAATAAATTAGGGATTTTGGTTTTGGTTAGTTAGTTTGAATGAATTAGGGTTTTATTTTTATGTTAGATTATATCTCTCGGTTAGTTTGAATAAATTAGGGGTTTTGGTTTTGGTTAGTTAGTTTGAATAAATTAGTGTTTTATGTTAGATTAGTTTGCATAAGTTAGGGTTTTTTTTTTTATATTGTTGATGCTTGATTGGTTGTTTCTACCACCAATACAGTTATGGAACGCTACTTTAAGAGAAGGTTCGCATCAACTACTTCTAGTTTGGATAATGTGGGTAGTTCAAGTTCGAGAGATGTGGGTATTTCAACAGATATGGGTATTTCAACAGATGTGGATAGTTCGAAAGAAAGTGAGTTGCAAGCTATCTTGGCTAATCTTATTGCAGACCCTGGACTTCGACCTCAAATGTTGGATTATGATCCTAACATTCGAGACGAAGTTCAAAGAGCATATCTACAAAAGGGTCCATGTCAGCCTAAAGATCACACATTTCCACAAACTGATCTTTCAGGGTATGATCGACGCTTTAATGTCAAGTGGTTTGATGAGTTTGACTGGTTGGAGTACAGTATTAGTAAAGATGCTGCATTTTGCCTTTATTGTTATCTCTTCAAATCCAATTTCAGAATTGGTCAAGGGTGTAGCGACGCCTTCACAGAGATGGGTTTTAGGAATTGGAAGAAGAAAGATAAAATTAGGCAACATGTTGGAGCTGCTGGAAGTGTTCATAATCAATCCAGACAAAATTGTGTGGATCTTATGAATCAAAAGCAACACATCCGAACAGTTTTGATAAAGCAATCAGAGCAAGCTCGTATTGATTATCGTATTTGCTTGACAGCTTCTCTTGATTGCGTGAGATTTTTGTTGAGACAAGGTCTTCCTTTTCATGGGCATGATGAGAGTGATACTTCAAGCAACAAGGGGAATTATTTGGAGCTCTTACAATTTCTTGCTGATCATGATGAGAAAGTTAAAGCCGTTGTGTTAGAAAATGCTCCCGGGAATCTCAAGTTAATAGCTCCAACAATTCAAAAAGATCTTGTGAATGCTTGTGCCACTGAAACTATTAAGAAAATCATTAAGGATATGGATGGTGCTTTCTTCTCTTTATTAGTTGATGAATCACGTGATGTGTCAGTAAAAGAACAAATGGCCGTGGTATTTCGTTATGTGGATAAAAGTGGGGATGTAATTGAGAGGTTTGTGGGCATTCAACATGTTAGTGACACTACTTCAAACTCACTCAAGGAGGCTATTGACACATTGTTTTCAAGAGAGAAATTGAGCATTTCCATGCTAAGAGGACAAGGATATGATGGAGCAAGTAATATGAAGGGTGAGTTCAATGGTCTTAAAACTCAGATTTTGAGAGAAAATCCTTGTGCCTATTATATTCATTGTTTTGCACATCAACTTCAATTAGCTCTTGTGGCCGTGGCAAAGGGAAATGCTAATATTGCCACTTTCTTCACATCTTGCAATAGCTTGGTAAATATTGTTGGAGCATCATGTAAGCGTCGTGACATGCTTAGAGATCAACTACAAAAAGATATCACGGAAGCTCTTGAAAAGGATACTTTTCCAACAGGGCGAGGCTTAAATCAAGAAACTTGTCTCAAGCGTCCCGGTGATACACATTGGGACTCACATTATGGTACATTACTTAGTATAATCTCTATGTTTAAATCTGTGGTGAAAGTGCTTAAATTGATTATTGAGGATGGCTCCACTGATAATCTAGGTGAAGCAAATAGGTCATTGAGAGGAATACAATATTTTGAGTTTGTATTTCACTTATTTTTCATGAGATCTATATTGGGAGCCACAAATGACTTGTCACAAGCATTACAAAGGAAAGACCAAGATATTGGGAATGCAATGACTTTAGTCAAAGTTTGCAAGGATCAACTACAACACATGAGAGAGAATGCATTTGAAGCCTTGCTTGATCAAGTATCTTCCTTTTGTGGCCAACATGATATCTTTGTTCCAAACATGGATGATGCATATGTAGCTCAATGGAGATCACATCGGAGAGCTCCTATAATAACACACCTCCATCATTATCGTGTGGACATCTTTATTCAAATCATTGAGTGGCAACTTGCGGAATTAAATCATCGCTTCAATGAGGAAAATACTGAGTTACTTCTTTGTTTGACATGTTTGAGTCCGGATGATTCATTCATAGCTTTTGACAAACAAAAGGTACTTCGTTTTGCTGAATTTTATCCTCAAGATTTTAATCCCCGGGATCTCTTGGCACTTGAAGATCAACTTCAGATTTATATTAATCATATGCGTACGATGACCCATTTTTCTCAATTGAAAGGGATTGGTAGCCTTGCAAGAAAAATGGTGGAGAAAGGGTTGCATAGAACATATAATTATGTTTATTTGCTTCTCACATTAGCCTTAACTTTACCGGTTGCAACGGCTTCTGTGGAGAGAGCATTTTCTGCTATGAATATTGTGAAAGGTCCACTGCGCAACCGAATGGGAGATCAATGGTTGAGTGATAGCTTACTTGTTTATATTGAGAAATATGTGTTTGCTTGTATTGATAATGAAACTGTAATGCTACGTTTTCAGAATATGAAAACTCGTCGTGGACAATTGTAATGTGGTTTTTTTTAATTAATTATGAATTATAATATTATCGTTTTATTCTTATGAGTATATTTCGTACAATTTTTTTTTAACATTTAGATGTTGACCCCTGGAAGGAAATTTCCTGGATCCGCCACTGGAGGGAAGGAATGGTGAAAAGAGAGGATGGCGGGAAAGATATAGAAGAAATGTACATGGATAACATACAAAATGAAAACTAAGAACTGAAAACAATTTTAAGTAAGTTCAATTTTGTGTACCGAAACATGTAAATTTCTTCCACATCCTTCCCACCACCCTTCCTCCACCCTTGTTATCATTCTTTTCTCCCATGTGTTTCGCCTCTGTTTGTAACAAAAAAGTGAAAACTAAAAATAAGAGTAATCATTCTTGCAAAAATTTAGGCAATTTGAGCCATAATCTTTCACGAATGCTTGAAAAATAGACGGTTGATCCTTAAAATACAATGCGTGGTGGAGCCTATAAGGGTGGGATCCATCAATTGAAGCTATGTTATATATAATTATTTGAGCCATCTCTCAAAAGAATGGGATTGTATACATACTTATACATACAACTACATATACAAAGCTATATTTTGAGGGAGTGGGAAATCAAATATAGAAATAAGAATGTAGGGAATCCACCCAAAAACTGGGGAAAGGTCTTGAATTTTTTGGATAATATGATAAAAATGACGACTACACTCAACTCTTCAAAATAATAAACATAAAAACCCTAGAAACTCTAACTATTACAAATTTTTCTTAAAAATATAGAATTACAAAGTTTTCCTGTGTTAACTTAATCAACACAACGAACAACTGCTTAATTACGAACAAAATAAACGAAACATAAAAGATTGCTTGGCTTTTCCAACACCAAGCACATGGCTTGAGTGTATCTTTTCAACTACCTGCTTCTTAATAATTTTGCACTTGCATCACTCAAGCTGGGACATTCTTGAACAGGGAGGTACTGGAGTTCAATGAGAAGCTTCAAAACTGGTGGCAATATATCTAAATTAGGACAAGCAGGATTTGTTCCTCAAGCCATTCTGGAAGAGTTGCAAAGATATATTGCAGTGACTGTATCTAAGTCTGCCAATTTATTAAAGAAGAGAGGCCAAGGAGACGATTTTGTGTCTTTGAGAACCCAAGTTCTTTTTTTTTCTTTCCACCGAAAATTTTCTAATCTAAATTTCAGTTCTTCATCTGGGTTTTATGCTTTACCCTTTAGTTTATTTTAGAAACAAATTATTTCTTGTTCTTAAGACTTAAAACCTGGGCAATGTGTTCATTTATGGACAGTAAAAAAAAATGACATATAACCTGGGCTTTTAAACTAATTGTATATGGCTGCTTTGATGCGTTCTTAACTAATATTGAAAGGGCCATATAACTACCTGTTCTCATCCCGTTTCGTAACTCAGAAAACTATTCTTTGTTCACCTCTTCCCATCAAAACAGAAGTGTCCACTAACAATTTTCAGAAAAAGTGTCCTCTACAGAGATTTTATTAACATGATATCAACAGAAAATCAGAGGATTCTCAAAGCAGCTTTGTATGCAAACATATGAAATTCTACAACTAAAGGAATATTAAAACTTTGTGGTCACTCTATCCATCTAAGCAAACAATATGAAGGAAAGGAAAAAAAAGGCACACCACAAACACCAGGAGAAAGGAGTTACCATAATGATACTAGCTTGTCGATGACAATGAAACAGAAGTTGCTTATTGAGAAGCTGTTTGAACAGAAGAGCTGCCCGATGTGCTTGCTTCACCGGACTGGCTGACCTGAGGTGATCCAATGTACTTATGTGGGACATGTGCTATTTTCAACCAATCCTCGCCACTTCCTGGTCTACATCTTTGCTCGAGCTCAGGACATTCTTGAATAGAGAGGTGTTGGAGTTTTGTGAGAAGCTTTTGACCTGGTGGCAGTACTTTTAAGTTAGGACAATCAGATATGGTCAAAGATCGAAGCGAAGCAAGATTCCCAAACCATTCTGGCAAAGCTGTTAGATTAGGGCAGCTAATAATTTCCAAGCAGTGCAGCGTCAGGATATTTTGTAACCCATTTGGCAGAGCATCAAACCAAGGACAGCTCAAGATAGTCAAACTCCGAAGAGAGGAGAGGTGTTGCACACCCTCTGGGAAAGAACCAAGATTTGGACAATTCACAATGCTCAAGTGTTCAAGGAATGTGAGATGCTCCAAACTTGACGACAGAGAAATCAGATTACTGCAGCTCTCAATGAACAAAGTCCGAAGGGAACACAAACTTCCAATTCCACCATCTGGCATGGACATAATACTGTGACAACCACTAATCTCTAGTGAGTGCAGAGATTTGAGGTTTTGCAAAGTCTGTGGAAGAGAGGACAGCTGTTCACAACAACGAATGGTTAATGATTTCAGAGAAGTAAGGTTTCCCATCTCCGAAGACAGTAAATGAAGCTTGGGGCAACACAAGATCTCCAGAGAAGACAGATGAGCTGATGCAAAAAGCCCTTCTGGGAGACAGGATAGCTCTGGAATTTTTTCTATAACAAGCACAGAAAGGAGAGTTAAATTTGCTGTGGACATTGATGTTGGATTACAATCCCGCAGCTCCAAATGTTGAAGTGATTGACATAAGGGTATATGTGCTAACTTGGGACAACTTTTAACAGTTAATTTCTTCAATCTAGGGAATGCATTTCCATCATTTGCACTTGACCACTCCTCTAAGTTCACAAAATCACTGATTGATAGTTCGTCAAGTGATGGAAACCGTATGTCTGTTCCATCACCATAGAACTCTGTACCAATGCATCTCACAGCCTCCATTCGATGCAGAGAAAGAGTCTTAAGTAGCAGAAAATTTCCAAGGGCAGGAAGATGCTCACAATTTCTACAATAGGCCAAATTAAATGAAACTATATTAGGGAGAGCCCAATGAGGAAATTTGATTCCTGGATACCCATGTATAACTAGAATTTTCAGATTATTGTGTGGTTGCAGGCCTTCAAGAATTTCTTCGGCCACTCTAGCATCAGGTTCATGCTGTCTTGGACCTATGTTTGATCCTGAGATGTCTAATTTATGTTGGGCTTTATGTAGTTTAGTGAATGAATCGTCCAAACCTTCAAATCCCTTGTACAGTCCCCAGTATAATCCCAACAACTCAAGATTTTCCTTCGTCTTCAATCCAGCATAACGTGCTATGGATGCATTTCTAACTCTCCCCAACTGTATAATATTTAACTTTCCATAAAGATTTAAATGTTGCAGAGCTCTGAGACTCCACCCATCATTGATCTCCCGCCTAACGACAAATAATGGCAATGTCTGAAGTTGGCGTAACCATACAATACCATTACCCGTCCCGTCCAAACTTTGGCATCCAGTTATATTGAGATGTCTTAGGCTGGTCATGCCTCCTAAGAAAGGCAAGCTCCTAAGATTATGACAACCAAAAAGGTTTAAAGTCTGCAGAGCACAAAGATTGCTTGTGCTTTCAGGTAACAGACGAATAGGTGTGTAAGAGACGTCAAGATACCTCAAGCATATCATAATACCCAACGATTCTGGTAAATTGTAAACATTGCAGCTGTTCAGATCCAGTGAACGCAAGTAAACAAAAGTCGAAAACATTTTTCCAACGGATCTTAATGAGCCGGATTCTCCAATCAATAGGAGGGTTCGTAAATGTTTTTCCTCATATAGAGCTTCTGGAATTGTAATTTCTCCATACGTATAAACCACAGAGGAGTGGCGAATTTGTGCTAGTCCATTTGGTGGGGCACCATGTTCAAGTATCACATATTCCTTTCCTGCAACATATCGTGCAAGATCATGAATGACATCATTCATTTTGTATCCAATTATACTGACACCCTCACATAATTCGACTTCTTGAAAGAAAGACATCCACAACAAATCAGCAAAGTAGTCTTCACCGATGTCTTCTGGTCGCTTGCTTCCTCCTTGTAGAATTAATCCTTCTGCCATCCATAGATAAATTAACTTCTGCTTGTTGAATTCATAATTTTTCGGAAAGATTGAGCAGAATGCAAAGCACTGTTTAAGATGTGATGGGAGATGAATATAACTCAACATCAGGGCGGGTAAAACTTTATTTTGGCATGCATCTAGTTTCCAGAGATCACTATTTTGCATAAACAACCACTGCTGCTCCTCTCTTTTAAAGCGCATCAAGCTTCCCAAACTTTTAACATTAGGGCGGGTAAAACTTTATTTTGGCATGCATCTAGTTTCCATAGATCACTATTTTGCATAAACAACCACTGCTGCTCCTCTCTTTTAAAGCGCATCAAGCTTCCCAAACTTTTTACTGCTAATGGCACACCTCCACATTTTTTAACTATTTGCTTCCCAATTGACAAAAGCCGGGGATACTTCTCTTCTTCAGTTCGCCCAAACGCCCTATGCTTGAACAAAGCCCAGCAATCATCCTCTGCTAAACCCTTCAAATGAAATGGGGAATTTGGGGAGTCTGTCATGAATGCGGTTTTTGTATTGCGGGTGGTGACAATGATTTTGCATCCATCAACACCCCCTCTGAACAAAGGTCGTAGTTTGTCCCAATCATCCTGGTTTTCAGTCCAAATATCATCTAACACAATGAGATATCTTTTATTGTGCAACAAACTCCAAATCCGAGACTGAAGCAAGTCAATCTCGGACAACTTGCACTCTTCCTTAGTTGCAGACTCAATAATTGCTTTCATGATCTTCTTAACATTGAAATCATCAGAGACAAAAATCCACATCCTAACATCAAAGTGGTGGATTGCCCTGTCATCATTATATCCCAATTGAGCAAGAGTGGTCTTACCAATTCCTCCAATACCAAATATTGAAATACATGTTGCATATCCTTCCTGGCAAGCTTCAGAAGATATTAACAGTTTGACCAACTTCTCTTTGTCATCTTCTCTTCCACATATCTCTGACTCGATGACAAAAGAACTTGTCTCTCTTATGGTAGTTCGACCATCTGCCATACTAGGCGCTTTAAAATTAAACTCACTGAGCCCCTCATTTATAGTTGCTTCTAACGCCCGGAGCGCTGCACCAGTTTGGGTAGCATGCATAAGGTATCTAAGTTGGAAAAAATTCATACCTGATATCTTTGTCATGTCGTCCTTCTCTCCCATTCCTATAGCAGTCAAGTAGTGCAGATCGTCCTCAGCATCATAAGCCGCATTCTTGAGCTTTGACAACCAAAGTCTGACAGCTCTGCTGGTGAATTGTTGATCTTCTGCATCTTCAAGAGTAGCTTGAGCCCTCTCCACTGCATGTTGTAGGCCCCGGAAGTTGTCATCAAAACCCAAGAAATCAGCAGCCTTTTGTAGGACTGGGGATGCCAATCTGTCAAAGATCACTTGCAAAGCAGGGGATAAAACTATGTTTGCTGCTTCCATTTCTTGCAGCAACAAAATACCAATTCAGCTAAAACAAGGCTGACAACAGTGAGATGAGAATTGTTGGAGTTGGTCTGAAAGAGAAGTGGAAGTTCAATTTGGTCGATCAACTCATGAAGCCTAGACTTTAGAGAAGCCAGGAAAGTTGACTTCATGTCAACACTTTTCAGCTTTGGGTTTGTAAAACTAGTAATTTACATGCTATAATTACACGGATACCCTTGTGTTTAGCGTTTTTATCAAAATGAACCCTACTTCATGATAAATCACAATGCCAATGCCAGAGCTTTGAACTTGATTACATCTAATACTCTTTCGTTAGTTAATTAATGGTCCATTAGATGCTAACGTCAACAAAAATTAAAATTATTTCTAAAAATAATTGTTCTTAAACAGTAACAATAATCATCATCAAGCACATAAAAATGAAAAATAAAAAATCATCGTCATCAATAATATATCCCAACCCGACATCCAAAATTGATTTCTGAGAGATTGCCATGTTTTCATGATAATGGTGATGTGAATATATCCCAACCCAACATAATGATAATGGTGATGTGAATATATCCCAACCCAACATAATGATAATGGTGATGTGATGAACATGTAAAATTAGCTCATCAAAGAAAAATGAGACAGTTATATTGAAACTTCCGCACAAGAACCCATCAAAGAACCAACCTTGAAACTCAGGATACAACATACAATTAGAAAGAGGGAAACAAAAGGAAAAAGAAACAAAAACTTTCTTATATTTCTTGCATTGACAGAAAATATAAAAATAAAATAGAATAAAAAATATACAAGCCTGTGGTATGATAAAAAGAATTAGCACCCCCTGCTACTTTTCCTGAAACAAATTTTAGCAGACTAGTTTTTGACACCTTCAAAGGAATTGTGAGTTCACTGGAGTGAAAAATCAAGCTTTACACTATTTTTCCCCCTATACTACACTACACTTCATCTTTAGTTGTTACACGAGTTTGATCCGTCAACATCTTGTGATTTAATTGCAAAACCGTTCTCTGTTTCTAAGCCACTATGTGAAACTCCTTCCTCTTCTGCATGCTCAGACCGTTGGAGCTCACTGTTTTCGGGATTTGCTTCATCCACATCCCCCTCAATTGTCAAGATATAAGAACTATCTTCCTTGGTTGCCCCCCATGATTCTCCTTCTAATGACGTGGATGGAACGGGTACCGCATCATCAATCAAGTCGGCTACCCTCACCTTGTCAAGCAAACCCATTAGTTATATTTATCGTCCTTTCCTACTGCATGCAAACCCAGAATATATACATGGAACCAATTGTAAAAATAACGTAGTAATTCCAGTAGCTCCACTTGAAGATGCAAGAAGTTTACGTCTTCAAACTTTCCTCCACCATGACTATACAAGAGATTACAATGAGAACTAGGGGGAAAGGAATGCATGTTAGCAGAACCAAATGGACAGTTCATATGAGTTCAGAAATCGAATTCTAAATAGAAAAATCACTCAAAGAGTGTTGTGAATAATTTATGAATGATGTCTTGATAAAATCGGGCCTCAGCGAAACTTAACATAGCTTTCTCATAAATCCATTTAAAATGCTTGTCATTCTTGAAAGATCGGTTTATCCACAAACATCTCAAAATGAAAAGCTAATAAAATTTTCAACCAGGGAAAGGAAAATGCATGGCATGGTACAGTGCTGTCAATCAGGTTCAGGTCTGAATCCCGAAGACCAATATGAACAATAAAATTAAACAAAGTAACTTCAGTGCAGTTAATTATATACTTGCAAGTACCTGCATAGGCTTCAGACTATTAAATTCTCTATCATCAGTTTTGCTCACTCCTTCTTGAGCTTGCAGCTCCGTGGAATCACGAAAGAGCTGACGGAGAAAGTTCACATTATCAGACATAACTCCAAGCCTTTCAAAAGCTTAGAGCCCAGCTGCAAACTTGTCTGCATGCATTAAAATATTTAGTCAGGTACAAAGTTGCATCATAAAACGACTTGTCAAATTCAATAATTCAAACAAATGCAATCAATTAATCTGATACCTCTGCACTTTCCAGAATAGCATCTGTTGCACCTGCTTTCTTCAGATCTAAAAGGTGCTTGAGATCCAGAGCTCTGGCATAAATTGGGACCTGCAAATTTAGAATTTTCTCCACAAAATTAACATTCAAACCAAGGAGGAAGAGTATAGAAAAGGATTTAAGATCTGAACAGAATAGAAAATGATCTAAGATCCAAAAATTAAAGTCAATTATTAAGTGGAACGAATTTAGCCTTCACAGCACTTGAGCTGGTACTATGTATGGCAGGAAAGGACTGGGACTCTCAGATTGAATTGGATGTCAATTCACATTTATTGGTTCTATAATTCCCTTCAATATAAGTGATATTTTCTTATTCTAACCTCGAGTTCATTCTATGGTCAGACCGGGAAGCTGCTGTAAGATAGGGATGTGTTCTGTTTTTGGGTTTGGCACTGATTTTTTCTGTGTTTTTTTTAGGGAGGGTTTGGCATTGATTTAGTTGTATCTGTTAAAGGTTTTGGTCTTGATTTGGTTAAATATGTTTTTCTTGTATTGTTTTGGTTAAATATCTTTTTCTCAGTAGCATTTAGTTCGTTCCTACTCTTTTGTCCTTTTTTTTTCTTTCTTGGGAGCTGATTTTCTCACTCCTATTTTGTCCATTTACACACTATTTGTTGGAAATTGTATGTTCTCACTCCTCTTCTGTCCATTTACACTACCTTTTTTATTATAATAAAAAGTACTTAAAAAAAACAAAAAGGAGTGTAAGTGGAGGAAAGGTGAGTGGAACCCAAAATCTGTCTTTGTTCTTGGCTAGAGCCTTAGAGGACCCCATGTTTGACTAGGAAAGCAAAGAACAATCACTACTTAGGGACCTAAAGCCACAAAAAAAGGAAGTTGATCCGCTGTTTTCTCCTGTCTCTGTACCATCAAGCTAGGAGAAGAAGCAGACCAAAATAAAACAATTTTGCTGGACATTTTATTAACTGAAATTTAAAAATTACTGTTACATTTGTAATTCCACTAAGCTTTTCAATAGATTAAAACACTGATAGTACTTAATCTTGACGATGAGGGCAAGGTGTACTAGGAATTACCTGAAAGAGGCTGAGGCAGGCCAACTGGGCAAGCAAATGGCAATGCTCTTTGGTTGCGGTGAATTATGGCTTGACCAAGCTGCAACCAAAGTCAATGCTAGTCTTCATTGTTCAAGTTCGTCTTTGTCATTCAATAAAAAGAAGACTGTCGTATTGGTTGATACTTTAAATTTGCCCGTTAACCTCTTGTTTAGAAAATTCAGCATTTGAACTATTTTTAAAAGTCAATTTCCGCCCTGCTGTTAGATTTCATCACATTCCATCAAAGGCTAAAGCCAAACAAGCAACAAACTAACCACAGATCAATCTGGACCTAAACGAACCCACCTTAGATTTTCAAGCAACAAAGATCCAACGAATTGTACGAAAACATATAAAACTCACATTCCGAAGCAGAAACTATTCAAAATTTGCATTTGATGAGGGCATAAAGCACAAAGATTTTCAGTTATGACAGCTTTCTTTCATGAATTCAGTAATTTGAAAGTCCATGTCACATCTTTTGGTGACTCTGCTGTTGCATTGCAAATTGGCAACTATCAAGCAAAAATCTACAACAATGCAATATGACTATACATTATTTAAAACAAAAATAAACAGAATCAAAATTCAAAAAGACAAGTAACGTTGAAATTTTATTAATGTTGAAATCCATACAATACAAAGAGGATTTTCAAAACAGTCCTGTACATAGAAATACAGAAATCCACTATAAAGATAAAAATAAAAAAGCACACCACAACAGTGACAACACCAGGAGGAATGACTTACCATAATGATAATAGATTGTTGATGACCATGAAATAGAAGTTTCTTACTGAGAAGATACTTGGACAGAAGAGCTTCCCGATGTACTCGCTTCGCCAGACCGCCTTACCTGAGGCGATCCAATGTACTTATGTGGGACATGGGCTATTTTCGACCAATCCTCACCGCTACTGCATCTACATCTTTCCTCAAGCTCAGGACATTCTTGAATAGAGAGGGTCTGGAGTTTAGTGAGAAGATTGAAACCCGGTGGCAATAGTTTTATATTAGGACAATCATATATGATCAAAGATCTAAGACAATCAAGATCCTTAAACCATTCTGGCAAATAGGTTAGATTGGGGCAGCTTCTAATTTCCAAGTAGTGCAGGGTCTTGACATTTTGCAATGGCAGAGAATCAAACCAAGTACAGCTCAGAACCATCAAACTTCGAAGGGAGGTGAGGTGTTGCACACCTGCTGGAAAAGAACCAAGATTTGGACAGTCCATGATGGTCAGGTGCTCAAGCAATGTGAGCTGTTCCAAACTTGAAGACAGAGAAGTCAGGTTACTGCAGTTTTCAATGGACAAAGTTCGAAGCGAAACCAAACCTGCAATTCCACAATTTGGCAGGGATGTTAGACTGTGACAGTCACTGATCTCCAGTGACTCTAGAGCTTTAAGGTTCAGCAAACTTTGTGGCAGAGAGGACAGCTTTCCACACCAACGAATGGTCAATGATTTTAGAGAACCAAGGTTTTGCATATGCAAAGGCATTGAATGAAGCTTGGGGCAAGACAAAATCTTCAAGGAAGACAGGCTAGCTGATGCAAAGAGCCCTTCCGGGAGAGACACTAGGTCTGGAATTTTGTCAAGAATAAGAACAGAAAGCAAACTTAAATCTGCTATGGGCACCATCGTTGGATTACAATCCCGCAGCTCCAAATGTTGAAGGGACTGAGGTAACGGTATATGTGCTAACTTGGGGCAACTCTTTACAGTTAATTTCTTCAATCTACGGAATGCATTTCCATCATTTGCACTTGACCACTCTTCCAAGTTTGCAAAATCACTTATTGATAGTTCTTCGAGTGATGCAAACCATATGTTTGTACTGTCACAATAAAACTCTCTACCAATTTTCTTCACCCCATCCATTCCATGCAGAGAAAGTGTCTTAAGTAGCGGAAGATTCCCAAGGGCTGGAAGATATTCACAACTTCTACAGTTGGTGAAATCAGCGGCGACAAGATTTGGGAGAGCCCAATCAGGAAATTTGGTTCCTGAGTACTCATTTATAACTAGATTTTTCAGATTTTCATGTGGTTGCAGGCATTCAAGAAGTTTTTCAGCTAGTGGCGCTGTATGTGATCCTGAGACACGTACGTCAGTTGGGGCATTTGGTGGTTTGGCGAATGAATCTTTAAATCCCGGAATAAGACCCCAGTATAATCCCAATGACTCAAGATTATTCCAACGTCCACCATATGTAATACTCGCAAAGCGAGTAATATTTGCCAAGCGAGTAATATTCAACTCCCCATAAAGATTTAAACCCAACAGCAGATGGGGATTCCCGCCGGAATACCATAGATGCCTCCTACTTCGATCCTTTACACGGTATCCCTTCGACGCGACAAAAAGTGGCAATGTCTGAAGTTGACCTAAGCTTCTAATACAAGAAGGCATATATGTCAAACTTACACATCCACTTAAGTTAAGATGTCTTAATTTGGTCAAGCTTTCCAAAATTGGCAAAGATTCAAGATTATGACAACAAATTAGGTTTAAGGTCTGCAAAGAAAAGAGATATTGCATGTTTTCAGGTAACTTGGAGACAAGTCAAGATACCTCAAACATATCAAGTCACCCAAGGAATTCGGCAAATCAACAAGATCACAGTTGTTCAGATCTAGCACTCGCAAGTATTCAAAACTTGAATAAATTTTATCTCCGTTCTGTAACGAGCCAGAATCTCCGATCAATAAGAGAGTTCGCAAATGTTCTGCTTCATATAGAGTTTCTGGAATTGTAATTCTTGCGCCATATCTATAAACAACAGATGCGTGGCGAATATCTGCTGGTGACCAATTTTGTGGCCGACCCTGTTCAAGTACCACATATTCTTTTCCTGCAACATATCGTGCAAGATCATGAATGATATCATTCATCTTGTATCCAATTATTTCTCCACCGTCATGTAGCCGCACTTCTTGCAAGAAAGATATCTGTGGGAACCTAATTAGTTCACAAACCTAGGTCAAATAATTCCTTCCATTTGGGGATTATTTGACCTAATCAGGAATTATTCAATTTAATTGGGGGTTACTCAATTAAATAGAATGATTCCTAATTAGGTTGAGGATTGATTTAAATTCCTACGAATATTCTCAATTAATGGAGGAGTTACCTAATTAAATTAGGTATTGATCTGATTGCTATCCTGATTAGGGATTTGATTTAAATCAATAAATCAAATCCCTAATTAAGTAAAATCTCGCCAAATTGGGGAGGAATAATTCCCTTCCATCTACGGAATTATTCCTCTGAAACCCTAGCTCCCGAGACTCCTATAAATACCTAGCTACACACAAAGGTTGGGGTACGTCTAAACTCCTACTGAAACTCTGCAGAAATTATCTCTCAGAAACCCTAGCCACCTCCTTTCTCTCCCTCTTTTACATAAGGCTCCGGCC
>NW_018923510.1:0-10975 GCF_002207925.1 Prunus avium
ACTGAATTGGATTATTCAATCACCAATCCCTGTGGAATCGACCTCGCACTTACATATGCTATACTACCGAACGGCTCGTGCCCTTGCGAGTATCACAAGTTGAGGATGTAGCTGAATCCATTTTGATGCAGTTGAATCGACGCAACAGGGGGAGCTAGGGCAGCTATTATTCACGTGAATAATGGCTGCCATTGCCAAAGGTTGTGGTGTTTCCACCAATTGCCATGGCAACAACTATTCACATGAGATATGAAGAGAGAAATTTGTATAGATTTTTGGTGTGGGAAGTGAAAACTATGACTATGTATTTATTTTTTTTTAAATCTGAATTTTTTAAATTTTTTATAATTATTTTTTTGTTTCTGACGTCAGCAAACCCAGGCTATTGCAAGGGTTGGTTTTGCCTGAGGGCTAGCACAGGCTTGTGGAGCCCACACCCAGCCCGGGCAAAAAAGGCCCTGGAACCTCCTTTTCTTCTTGGGCCCCCCCTGGCGCACCGCTGTAAGTGCTCTAAGAAGGAGCTCGAAGGCTATTTCTTTGGTGGTGGAAGTGGAAGTGGAAGTGGAAGTGGGAGCCATTAGACTTGATTAGAGAAGAAACATATCAGACAGTGTGATTGTTGTCTATACAACATTGCGTAGACATAGTTCCTGCAGATGAAGATTGTAAAAAAATGGTGAGAGTGGGTGTAAGCCCACTTGTAAACTAAAGCAAATGAACATTAGAAAACAACTGAGTGAATTGATGTGTGATACTCCAGCAACAAGCAGCAAAGTGAAATGCTTGTGCTAACCACTTAAAGAAATATCTGATTCAGGCACCGCCTTTTGCATCGGAAAGTAGGCCGAAAATCCTTTCCAGTGGCTTGTTAGGCAAAACTAACGGTGACAGATTCACTTTGAATGAAAAACAGTATCTTTAGAATATAACAATTCAAAACTCGCTATGATATCACTTGACACAGCTCAAATAATGGAAATGCTGATCAAGGCAGAGTGAAACCATGGCCCCTCATTAAGTAATCATTCACTTCATTCATGTTATATACATCTCAGCGCTTTGGGAGAGCACAGATCACCAAATCTCCTCTCTTTTTTTCCTCTTGCCTGCATATCATATTTAGTTTTATGTATTCAATCTTCTGTAAATAGGTCTTCATCGGATTAAACACATAGCAAAACAAGTTATTTATTTTATTTTAAACACCAAAGACACAGATCAAAGCAGAGCTCAACAGTTAAACACATGAGCAAACCAGCATGATAATACTAGACAAGAAAAGAACCCAAGCGTTTGAGCATTTTCTTAACATTCTCCGTCTCAGTGTCACTGAAGATATGAAAGCAATGGTCCTCTCCTTCCACTTCAAACAGCTCCACTTCTCCTTTCCACCCACTTTCCCTCACCAAATCACAATACCAAACTCCTCGATCCCTCAGCTGATCCTTGCTTGCAACACACATAAGCAGCTTAGAGCACCCGAGTCCAGCCAGGCTTGGGGCACCCTCACCCGCTGGATTCACCATTGGATTATCAATCCCTCCAGGAGCTGATGGATAAACAACGTCCCAAGCTTTATACTCCCGAGTGTTCTCAAAGTCTTCTCCTTTAGGCTCTGACCCAATTGGCTTGGACCCCCAAAAATAAGGGTGGGACAGAAATGCACCCAAAACTTTCACACCACCACACAAGCTCTCTAGTCCTGCCTTCATAGCCAAATTATGTGCAATATTGCCACCGGCACTATCACCACCAATGTACAATCTGTCAAAATCTCCAAATTTGGCTAACCATGGGTCTTTTTTGCCATCTAATTCTTGGTTGTTTGAGTGAGAAGCAACCCATTGAAGAGCAGCCCAGGAATCTTCATAAGCAAGAGGAAGTGGGTTTTCTGGGGCAAGCCTGTACTCAACAGAGACAGCTGCAACTTGGGCTTCTGAGACCAAGCGGTTGAGAAAACGATGGGCATGGAGTGAGAAGGCTGACTCAATGCAAAATGCTCCACCATGGAAGTAAACCAGGATGGGGAGCTTTTGGATTTGGTTTTGAGGGAGATTTGGGAGGTAAAGGCGAGCTGAGATGTTAGGGTTGTGTGAGATTGTGATGTCTTTGGAGGAGACACCAGTTTCTGGGTCCTTATCAGGAGATGGGGGCACATATGGAGACCCTCTGAGGCGTTCAACTTTTCCATCTTTGTATATTCTGATTAAAGGAACGCCCTTGAAGGCTAATTCTTTGGTGGTGGAAGCCATTAGAGAAGATATGCAGATAACTAAGAATTGTGAAACTTGAGAGGGCGAGAATGTGCCTTTAAATTCATTAGAAAACAGAGAAAGAGAGGAGACGTGTTTGACAATCATGCAGTAACAGCAGCCAAGGTAGGCAACATGTGCCTGTATTTATTTGCAGTCAAACAACGTAACCTCAAGGCTGTTTTGAATTTTATTTGCGAAGATGTTTTCCACAATCCAAATTTCCAAAAGATCTATAGTACATTGAACAAATATGTGAGTGAAATATGAATAATGGTTTTTTTTTTAAAGTGGACTTTGGTGTCAAAAATATTTAATCAAGCATTTTCAAACTTGGATTACAAAGTAAATTCATCCACACGCATTGAAATTGTTGCCACTCTTGCTTTAACAAGCTAAAAATAGAGTGATTTTATATGTGAAGCAAACTAATCAAATTAGAAAACAAAGAACTAAGGGAAGAAAAAGTCACTCCATCAACATCAAGCAAACAGAAATGCGTGGGATGCCACTTGAAGAAAATTTCTTTTGCATTGGAAAGTAACTGAGAGAGCTTTTCCAGCAGTATGATATTGCTTTTCCAGTACATTGATTCGGTGCATTATTTTGAATAAACATAGGTAAGTAGATATATTCAAAATACTGCACCTGGATAATTAGAAGGGCTAAAACAAAAATCCAGCCTACCCCAACTTCTTTGAAAAAAACACCTTATTTAAAGATGTGAATCTGATTTTTTTATAAGATGTATTTAACCAAAGCATGTGTTGGAAATTATAAAGTTTTGGGTGGCTATATATTTGCTGATCATGCATAGAGTAATTTCACCCATTTTCAGTGCTTGAAATTCTACAAGTGTCTGTCTCTCAGAATTCAACTATCTATATTCTAAGTTTTAATGGCGAACTTACATATTTCTCTCTCTCTCGAAGTATATGAACATATATACGCATTAATGCTTCTGTGTAAAAATGTTAAGGCTATTCTAACTTAAATAGGCATCTTGTACCTTTCAAAAAGCGGGCTACTATTTCCACTGAGTGCTGCTATTTCCCCCGAGTGCTGCTATTCCCACCCCCCTGTCCTATTTCCCCACCCCCCTTATCTTTCCACCCGCCATATAAATTTTAAAAAATACAATCTTATTTTTTCACCCTCCAATAGTCCTAAAATACCCTTTTAATTATTACCTAATTTCCTCTCTCCTTTTAAAACATGCTCTCTTCTGATTGCAAGAACTATATGGAACAATGGCTTTCTACTCTTCAGAACTTTGACGCCTAAGACTAGTTGACATATCTCCGGATTGGCAAAACTAGAAAATAATTTAGAATGGGATAGGCCCTACATCACCATCCTTCCTAGAAGCGTAGAAGATTAACATCCATTAGCCTTCTGAGGATAATTTCAAAGCGCCTTTAATTTTGAAAGAATTAGGAAGACCCTTATTGTTTTCTAGAAATGCTGCATGCTAATAATGTAGCATCCTTCTACTACTAGGCGCACATCATCCAGTGCAAAGAGAAATGTGAAATAACCATGGAGAAGTTGGGGGACGCCACTCCACGTCATGGCCTACGAGTTGGGTGGAGAGGTGGGTTTGGTGATATATGGGGAAGATGGTGTGGTTCATGCCTCTGTCTCTCTTCGCTTTCTCTCTCTCCCCCCTCTCTTTCTTCGAACAAACCCAGCCCTTGCAGATCGAGTTTGGGGTTTTTTCCTTGTGTCCTTAAAAGTCATTTTACAAAGGGATTTATTTGTTTTTAAAATTTTGAAGATAAGGTGGGTGGGAAAATAGGAAAGGGGTGGAAATAGCAGCACTCTTTCCACCCCAGTCCAAATTTCTCATCCACCTTATCTTCCTATTCACCATGTAAATTTGAAAAAAATACAATCTTATCTTTTCACCCACCACCAAATTTCTCATCCACCTTATCTTCCTATTCACCATGCATGTAAATTTGAAAAAAATACAATCTTATCTTTTCACCCACCATATTCCTAAAATACCCTATAATTATTAATTATTAATTCCAACAAATTCCCAAATGAACAACTTGAATTGTACTGTACCATCAAAAACACCAAATGCAACCATCTGGCCATCAACGTCAGATATATTTGCCTCAATATAATCCTCCATTGAAGGCCTTTTACCCTTGAAACTTGAAATCCATAGTTGAACCTTGTATTACGGCTCCCGATGAGAAAGTTAAGAGAAAAAGAGAAAACAAAAACAATTAGGTTGTCCACAATTTAAAACTAGTCAAGGATACAACATGAACTTGGTTGGTTTACCTGTCCATTAAATCTGGACCAGTTTCCATTTGGGAATCCTGGAAAGTTTTCAACTTCAGTAGTGGTCATCAACTGCCCCGGGACTGGACCCGATCGATACCCTTCGAACTCCAAAGGCTTCAAATTGGCTTGAGCTGCGTAACTTGCTGTTGTGACTCCAGTGGGACATGACCCAATTATCACCACATTCTCGATTGCATTTGCTGCACCAAAACAACACAAACAAACCAACCATCTTCATCAATTTGTACAACGATTAAAACCCACTATCTAAAACAACCACAAGAACACTGTGCAAACTGAAGTTCCACTTCAAAGTTCAAAAACATACAAGCATATACTGAGAGGGAGGACCTTGAGAGGTAGGAGGAGACTGGGAGGAAAATCGGAGAGGGAGAGAGTGAGGGTGAGAGCATGGAGAGGGAGAGAGAGGGGTCATTTGTCATTAGAAGTTATTTTACAAAAAGGTAAATTTATTTTAAAATTTTAAGGGTTTTTTTTTTTATCACAAATAGTCTCTGAGGTTTGCCAAATTATCACCTTTGGTCCTTTTTGTTTTTTTCTGACATTATTGGTCCCTTATGTTACCCCTCACACATCAATTTGGTCCCGTCATCAGGTTCTGTCAAAAATTTTCGTTAGATTGCTGACGTGGGCACCACAGGTATTAAACAATATTTTAAACATTTTGGATTTTATCACAAATGGTCCTTGAGATTTGCGAAATTATCACCTTTGGTCGTTCATGTTTTTTTTCTGACATTATTGGTCATTTATGTTTTTTTTCTCACATTATTGGTCTTTTATGTTTTTTTTTAAACATTATTGGTCCTTTATATTTTTTAAAAAATAGTTTAACATTTAAAATCTTTTAGAAAAAATTTAATAAAAAAAAGAAAATTTTCAATACATAATTTGTTTTTTATTCAAATCCACTTGGCATGTTATTATTGGATATGTAGGCTCCATATACATGCCACACATCCAAATACCCGTGGTGTGAGCATCTAGACAAAGGGCAGGGGCCCATGTTGACCGAGCACTTGGATCGGAGTACGGAAGTCCAAGACAAGAGAAGGCATATGGTTGAGCAAATAAACAGTCGTGACAACGTCATCAGCCCAATTGTGGCAAGGAGCATAGGCTCCAATCAAAAGTGCTCGGGTTGTTTCAAGGAGATGTCGATTTTTTCATTAGGCTTTTTATCACAAAACATCCCTGACGTTTGTGAAACTATCAGGTTGCATCCTTAAAGTTTTTTTGTATCACTTATGATCCCTAACGTTAATATGGGTGCTCTTAAATAGTCCTTCTGTCAAAAATTTTGTTAAATCTAGGGGTATAATCGTCAGATCAATCTATGGCAGCAAAAGTCCCACCAAAGGGATATCTAACTTACCAAAATTCGACCAAAAAAAAACACTTCCCCAAAAAAGTGAGCAAGCTCAATCCAAAACAAAAGGATGAGAGCTTGCTCTGTTGAGTTTCAGACTTTCCTCATCCCCAACAAACCCACAAACCCATCTCTCCTCCCCAACTCATCAAACCCCACTCTCACTCTCAGACTCCACCTGACCCACAAACCCAAAAACCCAATTTTTCACACGCCCTCCAAAACCCATCACCCCACCTTCACCATCCCCTGTTTTCCACACCACCCAACAACCCTGCACCTCCGCCAGACCACCAATCGGAGCAATTCAAAGCTGCCCAAGATGCTTTTTGGGAGTTTCTTCAAGAATGTGGGGTTTCTGAGACAGAAGCCGCCTTTGTTTCGTCGAATTCGCCGAGGTATTTGCGGATGTTGGTCGATGGGGTTTTGGAGTTGGATGAGCTTGGGCTGTGGAGAGAGCGGGAGAGAAAGGAGGGAAGAGAATTGGTTGGGTTTAAAGAAAAGGTGAGGTATTTAGCCAAGGAAAAAGGTGACAATGGAAAAGTTGCATTTTTGGAGAGTGTGGTTGGGTTGAGTCTGTCTTCAGCTATGAATCTTGCCAGGCATTTATCAGCAGAGACACTTCCGAGACTCGTTGAGAAGGTAAAGGCATATATATTTATATTATGCCACACATCCAAATACCCGTGGTGTGAGCATCTAGACAAAGGGCAGGGGCCCATGTTGACCGAGCACTTGGATCGGAGTACGGAAGTCCAAGACAAGAGAAGGCATATGGTTGAGCAAATAAACAGTCGTGACAACGTCATCAGCCCAATTGTGGCAAGGAGCATAGGCTCCAATCATAAGTGCTCGGGTTGTTTCAAGGAGATGTCGATTTTTTCATGGGTTGTTTCAAGGAGATGTCGATTTTTTCATTCTGGAACACCATTCTGTTGTGGTGTTTGGAGACAAGTGGTCTCATGGATAATGCCATGTGTCTTGAAGTAAGTCTGAAAGTCATGGTTGACATATTCCCCACCATTGTCAGAGCGAAAAATCTGGATCTTGGCAGAGAATTGAGTTTCAATATGTTTGTGGAAAGACTGAAACATAGTAAACACTTCATTTTCAGTCTTCATTGTGGAGAGTCATGTCATACGAGTACAATCATCCGCATGAATAGTTGATGCCCTTGCAAAAAGCAATGTGTGTTTCCACCCGTTGCCATGGCAACTACTATTCACATGAGATATGAGGAGAGGAATTTGTATAGAGTTTTGGTGTGGGACATGAAAAATATGACTAAGTATTTATTTTTTAAAAATTCTGAAATTTTTTAAATTTTTTATAATTATTTTTTTGTTTCTGACGTCAGCAAACCCAGGCTATTGCAAGGGTTGGTTTTGCCTGAGGGCTAGCACAGGCTTGTGGAGCCCACACCCAGCCCGGGCAAAAAAGGCCCTGGAACCTCCTTTTCTTCTTGGGCCCCCCCTGGCGCACCGCTGTAAGTGCTCTAAGAAGGAGCTCGAAGGCTATTTCTTTGGTGGTGGAAGTGGAAGTTGAAGTGGGAGCCATTAGACTTAATTAGAGAAGAAACATACCAGACAGTGTGATTGTTGTCTATGCAACATTGCTTGGACATAGTTCCTGCAGATGAAGATTGTAAAAAAATGGTGAGAGTGGGTGTAAGCCCACTTGTAAACTAAAGCAAATGAACATTAGAAAACAACTGAGTGAATTGATGTGTGATACTCCAGCAACAACAAGCAAAGTGAAATGCTTGTGCTAACCACTTAAAGAAATATCTGATTCAGGCACCGCCTTTTGCATCGGAAAGTAGGCCGAAAATCCTTTCCAGTGGCTTGTTAGGCAAAACTAACGGTGACAGATTCACTTTGAATGAAAAACAGTATCTTTAGAATATAACAATTCAAAACTCGCTATGATATCACTTGACACAGCTCAAATAATGGAAATGCTGATCAAGGCAGAGTGAAACCATGGCCCCTCATTAAGTAATCATTCACTTCATTCATGTTATATACATCTCAGCGCTTTGGGAGAGCACAGATCACCAAATCTCCTCTCTTTTTTTCCTCTTGCCTGCATATCATATTTAGTTTTATGTATTCAATCTTCTGTAAATAGGTCTTCATGGGATTAAACACATAGCAAAACAAGTTTATTTATTTTATTTTAAACACCAAAGACACAGATCAAAGCAGAGCTCAACAGTTAAACACATGAGCAAACCAGCATGATAATACTAGACAAGAAAAGAAGCCAAGCGTTTGATCATTTTCTTAACATTCTCCGTCTCAGTCTCACTGAAGATATGAAAGCAATGGTCCTCTCCTTCCACTTCAAACAGCTCCACTTCTCCTTTCCACCCACTTTCCCTCACCAAATCACAATACCAAACTCCTCGATCCCTCAGCTGATCCTTGCTTGCAACACACATAAGCAGCTTAGAGCACCCGAGTCCAGCCAGGCTTGGGGCACCCTCACCCGCTGGATTCACCATTGGATTATCAATCCCTCCAGGAGCTGATGGATAAACAACGTCCCAAGCTTTATACTCCAGAGTCTTCTCAAAGTCTTCACCTTTAGGCTCTGACCCAATTGGCTTGGACCCCCAAAAATAAGGGTGGGAGAGAAATGCACCCAAAATTTTCACATCACCGCACAAGCTCTCAAAACCTGCCTTCATAGCCAAATTATGTGCAATATTGCCACCTGCACTATCACCACCAATGTACAATCTGTCAAAATCTCCAAATTTGGCTAGCCATGGGTCTTTTTTGCCATCTAATTCTTGGTTGTTTGAGTGAGAAGCAACCCATTGAAGAGCAGCCCAGGAATCTTCATAAGCAAGAGGAAGTGGGTTTTCTGGGGCAAGCCTGTACTCAACAGAGACAGCTGCAACTTGGGCTTCTGAGACCAAGCGGTTGAGAAAACAATGGGCCTGGAGTGAGAAGGCTGACTCAATGCAAAATGCTCCACCATGGAAGTAAACCAAGATAGGGAGCTTTTGGGTTTGGTTTTGAGGGAGATTTGGGAGGTAAAGGCGAGCTGAGATGCTGGGGTTGTGTGAGATTGTGATGTCTTTGGAGGAGACACCAGTTTCTGGGTCTTGATCAGATGGGGGCACATGTGGAGACTCTATGAGGCGCTCAACTTTTCCATCTTGGTAGATTCTGATGAAAGGAAAGCCCTTGAAGGCTAATTCTTTGGTGATGGAAGCCATTAGAGAAGATAAGATGTGCAGATAACTAAGAATTGTGAAACTTGAGAAGGTGATGACGTGCCTTTTAATGGAGGGAGCGTTTGCCTTTATTGATTAGAAAACAGAGAAAGAGAGGGGCCGTTTCTCTGACACTTAGTACTTATCATGCAGTAACAGCAGCCAAAGTGGCTAACGTGTGTCTTGTTTTTCGTTGCAGTCAAACAAAGTAACCTCAAGGCTTTTTTGTATTTTATTTGTGGAGATTTTATTCACAATCGAAAAGATCTATAGTAGCCAATGGGTTCCCACCACAGTGGTGGTGGATTCCCCCTTCCCCCCATGGCACTCAGGATCGAACCCAAGTGGGGTTTTTTTCCTCCAACGTAACAAAAAAAAAGATCTATAGTACATTCCCTTTATATTAATTTAACACTTGAAATATGAATAATGGTTTTTCTTAAGTGGACTTTGGTGTTAAAAATATTTAATTACGCATTTTTGTCAATGGAGTATAGCTCCGTTGGCTGAGCTTTTTCACCTCCACCTAGGTCTGGGCACAGATTGGTTTGGAACGATAGAAGGCTCTTCCGTTAACATGTAACCAAAAAAAAGATCTATAGTACATTCCCTTTATATTAATTTAACAAATAAGTGGGTGATAGACCATTTTCTCTTCCATTAACCAAACCAAAGACTTCGGTAGACTTCAGATAGATTAACCTAATATTCGGTTCGGATTGGTTTGGTACGCTGATAGTACCGTAATAAAAACATACTAATAAAAATACAATTTATAATACTTTCACGTAACATAAGTTCTTGAACAAATCCACCAAATTATCCTTGTAAAATATAAAAATCCAATAGTCTAATTCATCCAAGTATGAAATCAAATAACTTAATCACTATATCATTCAATATGTACTCAAGACAAGATGTACTGGGAGCCACTTTTGTTTGTTGTTTGAACATTTGAGTTTTTACTAAATTCTCGACATTTATGGAAATGATTCTGACATTTGTTCCGCTTTGGGTTCTTTAGTTTTTCATTCTGAATCCAACCATATAAAGAACATAAAATTTGAATCAACGGTTGGAAAGTTACAAGTTAAAAAGGGGACAAAGGTTGAAACTGGAAAACATAGGAAGTTCATAAATTCCTCTCTGACCAAAAAAGTTACAAGTAAAAAAGGGGACAAAGGTTGAAACTGGAAAACATAGAAAGTTCATAAATTCCTCTCTGACCAAAAAGTGCTACAGTACCCGAGTGATAAAGAAGTGATACAATGGTGATAAAGCAATGATACAATGATGATAAAGAAGTGATACAGCAGTAATAAAGGAGTGATACAAAATGCTGATTGTATTTACCTTTGGTTTCTTATTTTGTATTTAAATAATAAAGTATAAATATCGGATCAGTACAGGTTTCCATCAGTTTAAGAATATTGTTTCCGTTAACCAAACCAAACATTTCGGCTGCGGCGGACTCAGGAATTTTTCAGCGGAGGTGCAATTTTTAAAAGCTAAGAGCTCCAAAAAAAAAAAACTAAACATCCTTATCATTTAAACAATACTAATGTTATTCATAATTAATTAAAAAAATAACATTACAATTAACCTACAATTGTTGCCGACGAGGTTTCATATCATGAAAACGTCGCATTATATTTGCATTACTAATACAAGAAAAAACATCTTTCTCAATGTAAACAACCAAGCTATCACTCAACCATTGATTCCCCATTTTGTTAGGCAATGGTGTTTTCACAATATTCATAGCTGAAAAAGCTCTCTCAACCGAAGCAGTTGCAACAGGTAAAA
>NW_018923510.1:12773-60387 GCF_002207925.1 Prunus avium
CTTAAAAAAAAAAAAAGAAGAGCACACAGCGCACACCAACAGCTGCGCAACACCCAGTGGTTTGCGCATTTCATCGAACACATTATGTGCATCGCTGGTCTGAAGCAGAGGTGCAACTCCAGCACCTGTAATGGCGATTTCCAACAACCGGAGGTGCGGGCGCACCTCCTTGCGCCTGCACAGGTCCGCCACTTCGATATGGATCGGATCGGAATAATTAAAATTAAAAAATAATTATTTAATCAAACCAAACCAAACTGTCGGTACGATACAGTCAGTACGCGGATAATTCGGATGAGATGCCCACCCCTACCTCCACCCATATGAACAGAGTTTCGAAACCCAATGAATATTTGTGTAAACCCTCTTCCCCTAATTGCTTGTAGTAAAAAAAAATTGAATTACAAAGCACATTCATCCACACCTGTTTAGATTGTTTGCCACTCTTACTTTAACAAGCTAAAAATAGAGTAATTTGATGCATGAAGCAAACTAATCGAATTAGAAAACAATGAATTAAGGGGAAAAAAGTCCCCCCATCAACATCAAACAAACAGAAATGTGTGGGATTCCAGTTGCAGAAAGTTTCTTTTTGCATTGGAAGTAACTCAGAGAGCTTTTCCAGAAGGATGATATTGCTTGTTCTATGAAACTGACGGTGACAGATTCGGAATGATTCGGAATAACAGCCGAATATATTCTACTTAGTACATTGATTAGGTGCATTATTTTGAATATAAACATAGGTAAGTAGAATATATTCAAAATACTGCACCTGGATAATTAGAAGGGCTATAAAACAAAAATCCAGCCTACCTAACACCCAACTTGATTGAAAAAGCAATGTCAATCTGAATTTTTATAACTAATAAAATGTATTTAACCAAAGCATGTGTTGGAAAGTATAAAGTTCTGGGCGGCTATATATTTGCTGATCATGCACCTGCTTCATATTGATTTTATTTTAGGCCTATTCATGGGATTAAGTGGTCAATAAAAATTAATTTAATAGCATGAGAGTGTGCATCTTTGATATTATGGCATAGCCAGAGAAGTTTATTATTTATTTATTTTTATTGAGACTCATGCTGCTATCATTACTTCATTGCAGAGCTCAACAGACACAAACCATGAGGAAATTTGGCATGAGATCAGACAAGAAAAGAAGCCAAGCGTTTGATCATTTTTCTTGACATTCTCAGTCTCATACTCACTCCACAAATGAAAGCAATGTTCCTCTTCCTTCCACTTCAAACAGCTCCACTTCTCCTTTCCACCCACTTTCTTTCCCTCCCCAGCTCATATTTCCAAACCCCTCTTATCCCTTAGCTCATCCTTGCCAGCAACACAAGCACCCCACCCCACCCCAGTCAGTCTTGGTGCACCCTCACCCACTGGATTCACCATTGGATTATTGATCCCTCCGAGAGCTCATGGATAAACAATGCTCCAAATCTTATACCCCGGAGTATTCATGTTTGGTAGGCCTCATTGGACTGAACTGGACTGGGTTAAATAGCACTTGAAACTCATGTTTAGTAAGAGAGATGACTAACTTAAATGGGATTGTAGAGTCCAGTAGTTAAAAAAACGCCTTACTCGCTCTTCCAATTTAGTGAGGCTGAAACATGCTTTGCAAAATAGCGAGGTCGCTAAATAGAACACGCAAGTCCTCCAACGCAAGTTGCGAAAAGCACTATGTGGTTTGAAACAGTCACCACGTGTATGCATATGGTTCGGACGATTCACATTGGCAATGAGGAATTATGGGTTTAAGCAGAGCAATTCATATCATACTCTGTTCTTAAAACATTAAGAAATGTAACAAATTTAATAATCTATGTTGATGATATGATTATTACTGGGAATGATGAACAGGAAATATCTCAGTTGCAAGACTATTTAGCTATTGAATTTGAGATGAAGAATCTAGGTGGACTCAAGTATTTCTTGGGGATTGAGGTGGCCCGATCAAAGTAAGTCATATTTCTATCTCAAAGGAAATATGTCTTGGACTTATTGACAGGCACAGGAATACTATATATATTGCAAACCTGTAGACACTCCTATTATTCATAATCACCATCTTGGAGAATATCTGGATCAAGTTCCAACTAATAAGGAAAGATACCAAAGGTTAGTGGGAAGTTTGATCTATTTGTCACATACTCTACTAGACATCGCTTAAGCAGTAAGCTTAGTCAGTCAATTTAAGCATTTTCCAAGTGAAGATCACATGAATCCAGTTCTCCGAATACTTAGATATTTGAAGTCTGCACCTTGCAAAGGACTTATGTTCTTAAAACATGGTCATATGAATAGTGATGGTTACATAGATGCAAATTGGGCAAGGAGTGTAACAAATAGAAGATCTACTTCTGGTTAATTTACATTCGTGGGAGGTAATTTAGTGATGTGGAGGAGCAAGAAACAGCAGGTAGTAGCTCTATCTAGTGCAAACTCCTTTGGCTACATAGGTTGCTTACTGAACTTAGGTGTCGACCTATGTCTGCAATGAATCTCTTTGTGACAATAAGGCTACAATAGTTATTGCACATAATCCAGTTCAACATGATCACACCAAACATGTTGAGGTGGATCGATACTATATTAAAGAGTAGCTTGAAGCTAAAGTGATTCAATTTTCATTCGTAAAATCTAAGGATCAATTGACGGATATTTTGACAAAGGCAATTTCCAGTAGAGCGTTCCACAACTCACTAGACCAGTTGGGCATTGGCGATATCTATGCACCAACTTAAGGGGGAATGCTGGCGTGACTTGTGAACCCACAGTTACTTTCCTTACACGCCAAGAATTCCTATATTAAGTGTAATTGATTTACTTTAATTCATGATTTCCTACTATAAAAATAATTAGGAGTTATTACTTTCCTTGAACTATAAGGGTTTATTGTATTATAAATACACCCTCCTATGAGGAGAAGAATACACCGAAAATTCCCACAAACAATATTCTCTTATACATCTCATATTTTAGCACTTTTGCCATCAACTCATTTATTTTAATTTCTTCATAATGCTAGTGCGGTGCAGATAATGAATTAGACCATCAAAGAAATTTGATTAGTCATTTTAAGCTTAGATTGCATGATGGTGATAGTTTTGATGCTCACACTAAACACTGTCAATAGATTCCAATTATTAAAATATCATAATAGACATTACAACCACTAAGTAGTACTTGAGGAGAAAAGAGAAAAGAGAAAAGAGAAAGAGAAAATGGGTTTTACTTGAGGAAAAAGTCGGCCAGTTATTTTTCTTTTTCTTTTTTGTCAAAGAGAGAAATGGGATGGGCAGAGCTCAACAGTCACAAACATGAGCAAACTGAAATGATAAATAATACTAGACAAGAAAAGAAGCCAAGCGTTTGATCATTTTCTTAACATTCTCCGTCTCAGTCTCACTGAAGATATGAAAGCAATGGTCCTCTCCTTCCACTTCAAACAGCTCCACTTCTCCTTTCCACCCACTTTCCCTCACCAAATCACAATACCAAACACCTCGCTCCCTCAGCTGATCCTTGCCTGCAACACACACAAGCAGCTTAGAGCACCCGAGTCCAGCCAGGCTCAGGGCATCCTCACCCGCTGGATTCACCATTGGATTATCAATCCCTCCAGGAGCTGATGGATAAACAAAGTCCCAAAGTTTATACTCCATAGTCTTCTTAAAGTCTTCACCTTTAGGCTCTGACCCAATTGGCTTGGAACCCCAAAAATAAGAGTGGGACACAAATGCACCCAAAATTTTCACAGCACCAAACAAGCTCTCAGCCCCTACCTTCATAGCCAAGTTATGTGCAATATTGCCACCTGCACTATCACCACCAATGTACAATCTATCAAAATCTCCATAGTTGAGTAACCATGGTTCTTTGTTATCATCTAATTCTTCGTTGTTTGCGTGAGAAGTGACCCATTGAAGCGCAACCCAGCAATCTTCATAAGCAATAGGAAGTGGGTTCTCTGGGGCAAGTCTGTACTCAACAGAGACAGCTATAACTTGGGCTTCTGAGACCAAGCGGTTGAGATAACGGTGGTGAAGGAACGAGAAGGCAGATTCAATGCAAAATGCTCCACCATGGAAGTAAACCAAGATGGGTAGCTTTTGGGTTTGGTTTTGAGGGACATTTGGGAGGTAAAGTCGAGCCGAGATGTTGGGGTTGTGTGAAAAAGTGAAGTCTTTAGAGGAGACTCTGGTTTGTGGGTCATGAGGAGAAGGGGGCACATAGGGAGAGCCCAGAAGGCGTTCCACTGTGCCATCTTTGTAGATTCTGATGCGAGGAAGGAATTCGGAGGCTATTTCTTTTGCGGTGGTGGTGGCGATGTTGGTGGAAGTCATTGGAGGGCAGAGATATAAAATAAGTAATGAATTGAAAGGGTGAAGCTTGAGGGTTAATGATGTGACCTTTAAATGGAGGGAGGGTTTGCCATTAATTCATTAAAAAAAGGAAAATGCTAGGGAGATCAACTTGTGTACCAACTCTCTAATAGAGCGTGGGACCCATTGTATTGGTGGGTACCACCTCTATTAGAAAGTTGGTACACAAGTTAGTATTCCAAGTTCATCTTCTTAGCATGACCTTTAAAAAAAACAAATAAAGTGAGGTGCCGTGTTTTACACTGCAACAAAAGTAGCCGCCATAGTCTTCCATTGGTTAAAAAATGTTAGCTCTCTGGCCTATTCTTGGTTTTTTCGTTTGTTTGGTGTTTTCGGTGTTTTTGCTTCTTATTCTTGGTTTTTTGGTTTGGTGTGTCTGTCCTGTTTGTTTGGTTGGATTTGGCTCCCCTTTGGGCCTTTGCCGTTTGGCTTTATGATTGTTGACAAAAAAAAACAAAAAAAAAAATCCGTTTTGCTTTTGAATTTTCGCTTTGAAAGCGAAAATTCTAGGTACTGCCCTTTCGGTTCCAAATTATTCAATATCTTACCCTAGCAGACGTTACTTGAGGCAGCCATTAAACTCAAGTTGAAATAAAGAAAATGGGTTTTACTTGAGGAGAAAGTCAGACACTTGTTTTGTCAAATCCTTAGCTTTCTGAGTCTCAGCTTTGACAATATGAAATGCATGATCTTCTCCTTCCACTTCAACTCAATATCTTACCCTAGCAGACATTACTTGAGGCAGCCATTAAACTCAAGTTGAAATAAAGAAAATGGGTTTTGCTTGAGGAGAAAGTCACACTTGTTTTGTCAAATCCTTAGCTTTCTGAGTCTCAGCTTTGACAATATGAAATGCATGATCTTCTCCTTCCACTTCAACCACCTCTGCTTCTCCTTCCCACCCACTTTCCTTCACTGCTTCATAGTAACCAAGGCCTCTATTTGTCAGCCCATCATTCTCAGAAACACTCACAACAACAAAGAACACCCAAGCCCTGCCAAGCTTGGTGCTTCAAACCACCAGGCAAGCCCTCTTTCCCAACTGTCATAGCAATCTTATGAGCAATGTTGGCTCCTGCATTGTCACCACCCAGAAAAAAACCGATCCACATTGCCGCGATTAGCAGCCACGGCTCATCAGCCATGGCATTTTCAGTAAAATGTGAGGCAACCCATTGGAGACCAGCCCAGCTGTCCTCCTTGGCAACGGAGCCATCCTGTACTCTACTGACATAGCAACTTTGGCTTGGGAGACCAAGCTGTTAAGATAGCGGTGGTGATCTAAAGAGAAGGCGGATTCGATGCAGAAACTTCCACCATGGTAGTAGACCAAGATGGGGAATTTTTCCTGGGGTTCATCAAGTTATGGGAGAAAGACTCTGGCTGAGATCAATGTCTTTTGAGGACACTTGTTTCTGAGTCATCAAGCGATGGGACAGTGTATTCAGAGCCTAATAGGCGTTCAACAGAGCCATCCTTGTACACTCAGATAAATGGGAGAAGATCCGTCTGCCTCCTTGGCATGGAATACATGGTGAAGGTGCTGGTTTTTTTTTTTTTTTCATGAAAGAGGGCTCTAAAAGAAAAAGAGGCAATACCCAATTGGCAATGGCATTTTTCTATATACCTTTTTGGTTTTTATGACTAACCAAATTTGGGTAAACCAGTAGGGTTTAAGTTTGACACGAGAGGTAATTTCCTTGATTCAATGGCTAATAAACTTATGATATTTTTCTAGATTTAAATTTGAGAAGCCACGCAATGCCATTCAAAAAAATAAATAAATAATAAAGAAATAGTCACCCTTGAAAGGCAACAAGATCAAAGCACAAATCATGTTTATGCACAATTGTATCTCTTACTAAATACTATCTCATTAAAGAGCAAAAACTTGGGGGAATACCAAGAGAAAATGTAGGTGAAGGTCACATTCCAAGCAATGTCGGAATTGTGTTACAAATGAGGCTGCGTGTTTACAAGTAATGGAATCAGAATGGACTATAAGCAAACTAAAATCAAAGAATTAGAAACTTCCACTGGCTCAACAACAGCACGAACATCTACTACCGGTCTCTGTACAAGAGGGTGTTAGAACTCAAGAATCAAAGGCGGCAATTTATAGCCGCAAATTATGTGGGTTAGGCTTAGTAAGCGCTTTAGTAAAGTAAGTGCAGATCTCGGGTATTATACGCATGATCAAATGAGAGTGCCTGCAGTGTTCCAGCATAGAGAGAATTTCAGTAGGTGAAAGAAATAGCAAAATGAAAAAAAAACCAACTCTTCCTCATCAAAATAAGAAAAACGATGATACCCTTTCGCTAAGGAAAACAAGACTAAATCTAGGAACTCATGTGACTATACATAATATGATCTTTTTCAACCAGTCCATTCATAGAATATACGAACACAGTAAGCTTAGCAAAGATCCAACTGATATTGTAACACAAAAAATTATCTGAGTTATATTAAGTAATATGAACTTCAGATAACTTAAGAGCATGAAAGTATTTATTTATCGTAAGAGTAACTGGGAATCTCCATAAGTTTCATTTCAGGTCCATTTATTAGAAGAATGATATAACAGAAAGTACTCAGTAATTTTAGTAAGTAACACCATCAGCACAAGCTAGCTAATATTTTCCGTTAAAATACATGGTGTAACTCCCAATGCATTGCAAACTTTCCTGCATATCTTTTTTAAGGAAAAAGAAGAAATCCATCTTAATCTGCATGGGAAGAGATAATTTTGGATAAGAACCAAAGGTTGGAAGAAGCACATACCCTGGTCTGGCACTCAATTTTTCAAACTGCTCCAAAATAAACAAAATGCATGTGTGCCTTAATGACATTGCATGGAAGGCTTCTGAAAGTTCATACATGTTTGAAACATTCTCCAATGATACGTCCTATGTCAAAAAAGTAGAATAGTAATTAGGCAGCCGCCTTTTTCAATTCAGAGCAGTACATGAACACAGAGAGAGTGTGTGTCAGGTCACCTGTGCTATTGTATACTCACAAAGCCGCTTCAGTCCCTCCAGAAGATACTGATCTGCAGCTCTGAGGAGATCTTGAGCAATATCAAGAGTAATGTCCACTGATCCAGTGTATATAAATCTGTGCACGATCAAAAGTCTCTGAATTATCAAAGCTCACCAGAAAGCTTTCATGAAACAGGAAACACACAACCTTCACTTTACCTCATCATCAACTCGAAAACCTCCCATCTAATATTTGGTATCTCTATGTCCCTTGCATCCTTCTCCTGTAATAGGTTAACTGGAAATTATAAAGATATTGTACACTATCGAACATGAAGACAATTTCTACTCTGTTACATGCACTTCAGTGTTTATTTGTAGGTAAATAGTGATCCAGTATGAAATCACTATATGCAGATACCCACCCGGTAACCACCATCAAACATTGCACGAAATGCATCTGAAGAAGCAAGCAAGCAAATTCTGTGAGCATAGAACCGTTTACCTGCAGTTGGTGAGTGAAAAATCAAACATTTAAGGTCTTTTATGCTAAGAGTACAATCAATCATGCTAATTGAATGTTCCTCTATGACAGCTAAGTAGGAAGAACTTAAATGAAAATAAATAGATATAAACCTTCAACTAAAAATATAACATCGGACAGTGTGGGATTGTTTACATACTGCTCCCCTAGATAGACCTGCACAAATATTTATCCACCATCATAGGCAATTCATACTAAATACAAATATTTATCCACCATCATAGGCAATTCATACTAAATACATACTTTAATGCTTAAGATGACAGTAGTTTCAGAAAAAAAAAGTATTATGCCACCATATTGACATTATATTATGTCCAAAACATAAGGATTCAATATATACACATGTATACATATATAATGACCACAAGCATGAAAAAGCCTTCTGCTATTGAAAAACACCCTACCTGTGGTGTCGGAGATGGGGGAGCTGCATCCACAGGAGAAAGAGTCATGGCTTTGTTGGCCAACTTATACAAAGCCATAGCAGCATCAAGTTGCTGTTTATGGGTAGTAGAGCCAAGAAGCCCAAGAAGCAACTCCAGCCCTGCTTAATAATATTGTATAATCAGCAAACTCGAAACCAACATAAATATATCAACAATATAAGTTTCTATGCAAAAAAAAACACCATGAAAAGTATGATTTAAATACAGAGGATGTGACATGCCATTGTTGTCAATGAATATTGTTCTCAGATCATCTGGGGAACAAAGATGAGCAAAAGCCAAAGCAACTCGTTTCTGGACAACCCTCTCTGCTACACGCATCAAATATAACAAATGGGACAAAACCTACATTAAGAAAATTAAGGAATTACAATCTCAGATGTTTTTAGCATAAAATTCACATAAACATAATGCCATAAGCGTACCAACAGCTAGAAATTACAACAGTCAAAAATTAAAAAGAAAAAGTAATAAGCATGAGCTCACTCGTCCATGAATCTTCTCCTCTAATCTTTTCAATGTTTTGGTCACACAATCCTTTGTCGCCTGAAAATACAATTTGTTATGTAGCCAAGAGAGAAGAAAAATTGAAAACAATTGGAAAACATCTCTTATAGTTACTAAATTAATTAAGGAATCATATTATCAAACTATGACATTTAGAAACATACTGTATTTAGAGGAACTACAAATATAGCTAACCCAGAGAGAGAGAGAGAGAGAGAGAGAGAAATACTTGAAAAATAAATTCTCCATCCTGCAGCTTCTGAACACCTCCAACCCTAATAAAATCGGACACATTATCCTAGAGGAGAAAATGAATAAACAAAATAACATCACATTAAAATGGTGTTCAATGTCTACCTGTTGACCAATTTATAGCATTCAGCCCACAATTTCATGAAAATTCATTAATTGTACCATACCTCATTATCTGCAAGGCCATAAAGAGTAAATGCAGCATTATGTTGCAGAGACCCATTTTTCGAATCAAGAAGCTTCAGCAATGGCAATAAACCACCATTATGAGCAATACCAGCTTGGTTGTTTGTGTCCTGAATTTGCAACAATTGATGCAATTATTGCCAAATCACACAGTACAAGACACAGAAAAACCAGTATTTCAATAATAAATCAAAATTATGGCATTGGATTGCACTATCAGGAACCCGAAAAACCAGTAACGGTATTAGTGAATAGAAGAAATTCCTCAAAAATTTAATTCTAGAACTCCTGCCGAACTGTACTAACATATATGACCCATAAATTCATCTTTATTTCCATCTATGGTTATGCTATGTCAATTATTTCCATCTTTATGTCAACTGCACAGTAGAATACATCCACTGGCATGAAGACAATAGCCCCACTCTGAACTTTTCAATTTAAACAAAGAAAAAACAACAAATGTGAAGAAATAATAACCTGTGCCAATCTCCCCAATGCAAAAGCTGACATCTCCCTTAGTTGTACATCAGGGGATTGAAGCATCTCAATCAAAGGTCGGACAGCACCCCTCTGTACAATGTGAACCTACGAAAAACTTACTATTTCAATGGAAGGGCAATGGAAAATTGGAAGGATCCAAAAGCAAATTAATACATAACCACAGAAAATTAAGAACGTGAAGATAATTATCCGCATCGAAGCAACAGGGCAAGAAAAAAGCACTACCTACAATGAGAAAGCAAACACTACAAGTCAAGGAACTATTTTTCAACACAGAGAGAGAATATTGATGACATTTTGTTTCCTAACATCTTTGTCATGCCAAGCGCAGAACAGAGGTGAAATTGTTGACTCAACTAATGGAAACATTTAGAAGGAGAGAAATATAACCCACCTTGCAATCTGAATCAGTTGCAGCAAATTGTCCAAGTAATAAAGCTGCCTCTCTTTGGCTCTCGGAGCAGCAAGAACTATAATTCAATAGAAGACTTGAGAAACTTCTTCACGTTATAAAATAGTGGACAGAGAATAACAACAACATAGTTGCATCATGTGACATGACACTATTGGGACGCACCTAAGCAATCCAATAACAGGTTGTAAAGCTCCCGCAAGAAGAACTTCTTTCTTTATGTTCGGAGATGAGTGTACCAGATTTCCAATAACACCAACCTGCATTACATAAAAAATAATCTGATGCTGCAGAAACATGAAGTGCGAAAACCTAAATCTGCACAGTATAAGCCCAGTAGTTCATTGTATATTTTAGTCTAATAAGAAGATCCTACCGCTTCATAATGTATAGCAGCATCCTCGGACCGAAGCATTAGAATGAGGGTAGGAAGAGCATTGCATTCGACAATCTGCAAAGTCGTAAATTGACAACATTTGTTTCATGTTCAAAACAAATTTTTTATAATAAATCATAACTTCACAAGAAAGGTCTATTACTTGATTCTTATTCTCATCATTTTTAAATGCCAGGGTTCGTAGTGCTCCAGCAGCTGCTCTTTGCACCTTGGTATCAGCAAATTCAAGCAACTCAACTAGAGGTGGAATTCCGCCTTCTATTCTGTATAAGCAGTCCTGATATCATTAGAATATTGTGTTGCTACAGTCAAATTTTAAAATTAGGGCACTTGAGAGACAAGCAAACCTGACACGTGTTTTAATGCTGCTGTTTTCATGAGCAAGGTTGGTGATGGCATCAGCAGCTCTACGAATGACGCTATACAAAGCCCTGGATACAGGACTATCCTTGTGCCTCTTTAACAAATCCACAAGATGAGCCAGCGCACCAGTGTCAACGATGAGTTGTTGATGCTCAGGCTGTTGACACATTAAAGAAACTGGTTTAGCAATTACATGTGGAGTTATTGTGATGCTGAATTAATACCATCCCAGAGTGTCTGCCACATAAATATTCATGCAACATAATAAAGGTGAAGATACTGGCTACACCAAGAATCAAAAGCAAGCAGACATAAAAGGGCATCAAGATGTTACACGTTTGGTATATTAGTATACTTCAAAACCAACACAAGATGGCAGAGTTTATGCGCTCGGGCACAATCATGCCACACCAACTTACTATAACATTTCGGCAAGTACAAAACAACAAAAAGGCCAGAGAAGCTAATTACAGTAAACCTTGCATATACCACAACCAAAAAGAAAATAACTTTTTGCCACAAGTTGCACGCTATTATGAAATCTCAGCCTCATGCTAATTTTTTCATTCAATTTTATACAAATTTTAAATTTTAGCAACTTCAGTTACTATCCAGCTAATACAAATTTCAATCCTTGAACCTCTGCAAGTAATTTACACACTCAATTATAAGATCACCAAAAAATAAAACACAAAATATATTCATGCAGAAATAGAAAGTTTAAAGTGGATTGAAATATTGAAAAACAGTAAGAGTAAAGTGACCTTAACTGCGAGAAGGCCTAGTGCAAAGGCACTTCCCTTCTCGACCTCGTGTTCGTACGGCTTCGAACTCCGGTCTCCTTCGCTTAAAGGCGGCGCTTGAAGATGCTTCACCAGAGCCGGAACCGCACCGCCTTCAACGATCACGTTCACTACCTCCTCTGCCCCAACACAAACACATAAAATCGTTTATTCCAAACAATACAAGAACCAACATAACGCTAGAAACTTGCAGAACTGAGAGCAAACTAGAAAAAACGGAAATTCGGACGAGATCGGAGGGTGTTTTTGGGATTTTGTGCAACCAACCGTTCTTAGCGAGCTCGGCGAGGACGTGCGTGGAGCGCTTAGCCGACGCTCGATCGGCTTCGCTCCAAGAGAACGTAGAGTTGAGGACCTTCACCTGCTCGCTGACCTCGCTGAGCAGCGCCTTTCTGGCTTCGCCGGACTTCACCGAGATCTCTCGTTCGTCTCCGATTTCCTCCTCCAGTTTCCGCTTTTGCCCCTTCCTCTCCGGGTGGTTCTGATCCTGGCGCCTCTGCAACTCCATCAACGAGGCCAAAAAAAAAAAAGCGAAGATGAGGAGAAGAAGCTGATCCGAAATGGAAAATTTTTGGATTTGAATAGGTGAGAGTGAAAGACAAAGACAAGAAAGAGAGTGCAGAGGGGCACTTTCGGAATTCCAAAAAAAATAACGAAAAAGAAGTAAAAGCTTTTTCTTTCCGTTTGTTCTTTTTTTTTTCCCTTTCTTTTCTTTTCCGGTGAAATGTGTCGGGTTTAAACCGGCCTCATGATTTCCGGTTCTGCTATCTATTTTTTTTCTTATTTTTTTTATTAATTTTGTTTTTTTCACTAGATTATTATTGATAATTAATTGATTAACGTGCGCTCCCGCTCTGAGAAAGTACACGAGGAGGACGGAGTACAGCTAACGTGCGCATGGTGTGTAGAGACGATGGGCCCGCGAGAATCTGGGGGTCCCTCCAATTGCACCGTAGAGTACAGCCGTCGTGCTTGCATGTAAAGTGGGGTCCTGACCTTGGGTGGCTGAGTCGGGTCGACCCGAGGGGGATGCTGGTCGGGTTAGAAATGGATCCGGAATTGAATCCTTGTGAAGGTGACGTGTGGGGGGGGAAAAGCTGACGGGGTCATGAATTTGGCACCAACCCGACCAACCAAACAACGGGCTCATCATCATCAAAAAGAGGAGGATGAAGGAGGAGGTGGATTTTACTTTGCACACACGTGCTGATTATGATGGGTTTTTGTGTTTTTTTTTCCCAACCTTCAACTGTGTTCACATGTCCAACAACCCTTTTTTTGCAGAAATGCGATTGGAGAGAGAGGTACACACAGTTTTCACACACAACGCACGCAGCCATGGGATTTTTAGAGAGAATCCAATGATGATTACATAATAAAATATAGGGTGAACATCAGCACAATCAATTTTCGGGCCCATTCTTAGTAGTGCCACTTCCACACTTTGCTTTGGGCTTACTCTAAAAGCAGCCTAGTTGATCAAACTGTTTTTCTTTTTACATATTTACTTATTTGGAATAGAAGACGTTATGAATTGGATGAATTAGGTTTAAATATGAGAATGAATGGGTATGAAATCAACTACATTTACCTAATGTTATCGTAATCAACTACGGTCACTAAATAGAATATTAGTACCTATAGGATAGGGATCATTATTCGGCCCATGACACATCAGCTGGATGGACCAAAACGTAACCAAACATGTAGCCACCTTCGCCCAAGGTAGCGCCTAGGTCAAGGGTTTGAAACCTAAACCCCACACACCTGTTTTAGCATGATTAGGCTCAGCCTGACCAGTCTAGGCTCCCCATTGAAATATACCATCTTTTAATATTAAGAACGTCGAACTTTGTATAGGAGACTAATTCATTTTAATTGAAATATTCATGTCGAATTACAAGGAAATTTTAAACACACACACTATTAATGTAACATTTCCCTTGGAGATGCTATTTGTGAAGTTAAAAATAAAATACAAAAACGGAACAAATATGGATTTAGCCAATATAGTTGACTTCAATGTCTCTTGATATCTTCCGCAAAGCTGTATATTTGTTTGAACTTTGACGAACTAAATTAGGTTTAGCCAATTGTTTTGTTCATCATTTGTGGTTTTGGATTGGAGCTTTTTATCCGTTTCGTTTTGCAGTTTACTGTTGGGCTTCATTTTTTAGTTGTCTCTTCTTCGCTGGCCTCACTTCTTGTTTTGTTCGTTACGTACCACAGTTTATTAGTTTTTCCTTTCTTTTCTGGTAACCTTTCACCGTGGACTGGGCCTTCCATTTCCATTTCTTTTTGACAAAATAAAAAGGACCAGTTACTAAGTGTACCCCACACACCCACCTACCCCACCCAAAATAATAAATTAATAAATTAATTTAGCAATTAACTACCAACTCTGACCAAGCCTTCGTTTTCCCGCGTTTACCCAACTAAAATACCTTTCCTCTTCCCCAACTCCACCTTCTCTCAACTCCCTCTCTCTCTCTCTCTCTCTCTCTCTCTCTCCTCCTCCTATTCCTTCCTTGCATAACTCACTCACCCAACTCAACCAAAACCAAAACACCAACTAATAACGCTTTCATTTTCTCCCCACACCCATCTTCCTTCTCTCTCTCTCCTCACCCCTCTCATGCCTATCCCCCCACCATGTCATTGCCCCTCCCCCTCCTCCTCCTCCTCTCCCTCCTTTCCATCCTCCCTCAATCTCTTTCCCTCCCCAAAGGTAAGCAAGCACTATTCATTTGAATTTTTTTTTTTAGTGTCACCTTGTAATATTTAATATTTAGTATCATTTTAGTTCTCAATTGATTTTGGGTTGGATGCAGGAACACTAATAAACTGCGGTGCGCTGGTCAAATCTCTGATCGACGGCCGCGAATGGCTCCCCGACACCGGCTTTGTCTCCGTTGGGACCCTGCGGAACCTGACAACCCCGGTCCTCGTCCCCACCCTCTCCACCGTCCGATCGTTCCCGAACAATCCCCACCGCAAGTACTGCTACACCGTGCAGGTCTACCGCAACGCCAGGTACATGGTCCGCACCACCTACTACTACTACGGAGGCCCCGACGACACCCCGCCGGTTTTCGACCTGATTGTAGACGGCACCCTCTGGGCCGTCGTTAACACCACAGAGGACTTCGCAAAAGGCACGTCGACTTACTACGAGGGGGTCTTCCTCGCTCAGGGCAAGACCATGAGCGTGTGTCTCGGGTCGAACAATTACACCGAATCCGACCCGTTTATCTCCGCCCTGGAGTTTGTGATTCTCGAAGACTCACTCTACAACTCCACGGATTTCAAGTCGTACGGCCTTGGCTTGGTTGCAAGGCACGGCTTTGGCTACACTGGACCAGTCATTCGGTATGTGCCTTTCTTCTTTCTTTGTTCAACTCGTAAATTCGTAAAGTCCTAGACTTGGAAGTCAAATTTGTGTGAGCTTAGAATCTGAAAATTGGGTCTTTTTCAGATATCCAGATGACAAATTCGATCGGTTTTGGGTGCCATTTGAAGGGCACAATCCCATCAATGTAAGCAACACCAATGTGTCTGTTTCTGACCTGTGGAACTTGCCCCCTTTGAAAGTTTTCCAGAGCGAATTGACGAACGGGCAAGCTGAAACTATGGAGTTGAATTGGCCTCCTGGGTCTGTTCGGGAATCGAACTACTACATTGCTCTGTACTTTTCTTTAGGGATGTTGGGGTCGAGGGTTTTCAACATCAGCATCAATGGTGTGCCATATTATAAGAATTTGGATGTGACCCCAGAAGGGCTTGTGGTCTATGCGCGCAAATGGCCTCTTTCTGGTGTTACAAGGATCACTTTGACTCCCTCTGCTGGGTCAAGTGGCGGTGCTCTGATTAATGCTGGCGAGGTGTTTGATGTGCTGCCTCTTGGAGGAACAACTTTAACTCGAGACGGTATGCTTATCTTTGATGCTATTGGGTTTGTATTTTGATTTTGACCCAACCCACATGCTAAAAATTTGTATCTTGGCATATTCAGATACCAACTGTTAGATGCCATTTTGTTCCTAGGCTTATGCAAATATGAACTATTAGCTCACAAATTAATCTCACATCTCCAAGATGAGTGAAATGTGTTCAGATAAGTTGATTGGTTTTCATACTTTATGGCAGTCAGTTTAATGATGTCAATTCTTACTGGGAATTGGCTTTCTTTCCACAGTTATTGCTTTGGAAAGTGTAAAACAGAGGATTCAGAACCCTCCAGCTGACTGGAATGGTGATCCTTGTTTGCCCCGTCAGTACTCATGGACAGGCATTACATGCTCTTCTGGCCCTCGACCTCGTGTGGTCACTTTGTGAGTTGAAACTTGTTATAATCATTCATATTGCTAATCAAGTACCTCCTTTTCTTTTCCTTTTTTTTCTTCTGTCTCACCATGGCATATTCTAATATCTGTTTCCTCCTTCTTCCAGAAATCTGACGAGTATGGGCCTTTCAGGATCGTTATCACCTAGTTTTGCCAATATGACCGCATTGTCTAATATGTAGGTTTCTGAAAACTTAACTGTCTATTTAAATTGACAGAAAGAAAAAAAGTATTTGTTGAATGCCTGATTGATGATTTCATTCTTTCAACAGCTGGCTTGGGAAGAACAATTTTTCAGGGCCTATTCCTGATCTCAGTTCATTGAAGAGACTGGAGAAACTGTAAGTTGTGGCAATTTACTTTCCCCCCAGATTTTATTTTTGAACTTACAATGAAACACATGATAGCATATGGAACTATTAGCACATCTGCCACTATAAATGGAATCATAGATGTCAATGACCTCAATCTATAACAAATATTACTTGGGGTTTGACAGAATGACTAATATTTTGGGGGTTTCTTATGTGCTACTTTGTCATTGCATTGATTGTCACATCTAAATATTCGGAACCTGAGTCTCCTTTTACCTTGACCTGTTGCCTGAAGTATGTTCTTTCTCTGATCCAATTTTTGTTCATTTTTTCCTCATTTAAGGCACTTGGAAGACAATCATTTTAGTGGAGATATCCCCTCATCGCTCGGGAACATTGATAGCTTGCATGAACTGTAAGTATCAAACTATCAAAGTTGTTTCTTTGTTGGTTCTTGGTATTAATTTGAGATTTTTACTTGCATTTTCTACAATGTCTCTTTGTATAGAAATTGAATGAGAAAAAAATTGGTTTATTATTTTATTATTAGGTTAAGCTCAAACAAATGTACTGTTTGATTATAGAATTGTTAGCATTGTAATTTACTGGTGCTAAAAGTTAGTTTAGTTGTAATTGCTTTGAGAACTTTATGATGTAAAGTTCCTTTGGTTGAAAATAACTTACGGTTTAAGCCCAGTATCTGCGACCTCCCCATTCTCCTATTGTTGGAAACACCTACTTCTCAAGGCATATTAGAATCAGAATTGCTTCAACTAAAATCTGCATGTTCTGTCTGTTTTGTTGGTGGGAAGGACCTGCCATTAGAAGTGTTGCACGTACATTTATATCTATGTATAGGACTAGAATGTTATGGATGCTTATTGTTACTGGTTTCAGATGTAGATATTTATCCGAATTGATACATTGTTTTCCATTTTTATTGAAGATATTCTAAATTATTATGTTTCTTGCTTATAATTGAGATTCTTTCCCAATTATTATGCTAACAATGCTGTTAGATGACAACACAGCTGGGCAAACTGTTTTTTCCTTTCTTTCTTTTTCTTTTTTTTTTCTTCTTTTGGGTTGGGGGTTCTTGCACATGTGGTGATTCTTCTCTTTGCTTGATGATTCTGAGTTTCTGACCTGTTCCCTTGTCTCTTTCAGCTTTTTACAAAACAATAATCTGACTGGTCAAGTTCCTACTAGCCTTACTGGAAAATCTGGGCTGGACCTAAGGTAGTTGAATGTCCACTAGTCTTCCCACTTAAACCTTATGAATTGCACTTTAAGCTGATTGTTTTGATTTTCATTTCAGGACTTCTGGAAATTCTTTGTCAGCACCTCCACCTTCTTGAACAGCTAGTATATGCATTCAAAGGTTGCTGTGGCTGCATTTTTTGTTTTTTGTTTTTTGGGAGAAACTTGATCCATACCTACATGAAGAGCTCTTAAACATTCGGATGGGAAATTTGCCCTTGCCAGCTCTTTGATCCCAGAGTCGAAAGTTATCGTGCTCAGCTCTCTTTAGTTTTGATAGGATTCAAGGTCTTCAATGAAACTTAAGTCTACAGTTTTATGCCCGATTGTTCATGTACAGTCATTTTGATTTGCAGGTTTCTTGGTATAATTGGTTACTGCTCATAAGTTGTTCATATTAATTTTCCTTATTCTTTAATACAGGGTTTTTTTTTCTCTTTCAAATGTACACCCTGAATTCAGACCAAAAGAAAAAATGTACACAATGAATATGTTGGTTTGTTATATTTTTGTAAAGTGATTGGTGTTGTTTTTTCATGTCTTCGTCCCTTGACTTTCTCATCTACCAACAATAATTCAATACTGTCTTTAAGCAGAAAAACTTATATGAAACGGGATAGCTATCCCCGCCCAATCACGCTATGTCAAGTGAAAAAGTTATCACGCATGGCATAGCATGAATGGTCGGGAATAGCAAAACAGTGATATACCCATTTTCCCAAGTGTTTCTCGGGTTTAAGGTCAAAAATCAGATTCCTGTTGCTGCCATGCCTCGCATGTTGGACCCACTGAGTCACAGATTTGCATCTGCATGTTGCATGACTTCTCACTTTCTAGTTGCTTATTTAGGAGAGCCAGTTGGCAGAAAACTGTATGTACTTTTAGGCAATACAAGAAGTACCAAGTAATTAAACAAATTTTGTTAATATTGAGCCACAAACTAGAAAGTTAGCATTTACATTATGATTTTTCAGATCCACCATAATCAACACTCTAAACATGAGACAAATCTTAAATGAAACCCAGAAAGAAGAACAAAAAAAATTGAGAAGGCAATGAACATATTGGACAATGCTGCAGATCAAACCAACCTCTTCTTTCTACCAAATTCCTAAATGCTCTCACCTCTCTAGCCTTCCTTTCCTGAGAGGAAACAAAGGTGGCAAGGAAGTGCTCTTCACCTGTGTGCAAATTGGCACATTGATCATTGGCCTTATTCTTATACTGGCTGATCTTGTTCTCTCCAACCCTTTCTTTATCCTCTTCATGTACTTCTCTTTGTTCCCCATCCCCTCCTTCTCTTGATCTGCTGTTGCTGCATCAGCAAATGAGCTCGAAGAAGACGTCGAAGAGGAGGAAGAAGAAGATGGGGACAACGATGAAGCGCGCTGCTTCTTCAGCTTCAGCAACTCTTTCCATAAAACGGTGCACTTAGGTGGCCTTGGAGAGGGGTCATCATCAACAAACCAACTCCCTCTGTTCTCCTCCTTGTTCACCCCTTCCTCATTCTCATCTCCCTCAACATCTTTGGTTTTGAGGCTAAGCTTGCTGAGCCTCTCAGCATGCTGCTTTTGCCAAAAGGGAAGGAGCTTCCCTTCAAAAAAAAGCTCATCTGCAGATAACATGGTATGGCTACTCACATTGCTTGAGAGAAACTCGAATTCCGGGTTACGTACCTTTTGATCACACTCCATTATAAGATCTTGCTCACCCTGATGGGCATTTGGGGTGATGGAGATGAAGTTATTTTCGTCGAGGAATTCGGCAGAGAACGAAATCCTGGGGCTGGAAGGTGTGTCCATGGATCTAGAGGTTGCCTGAACAATTTCTAGGGACACCATTTTGGTTGTGTTTTGGGCTGGTTGGTGGAGAGTGTTTTTGAGCAAATGCATGAGGGATGTGATTTATAAAGGGAAGGAGATGCTTTTTAATGTTTCAGTAATTTGTTAATCTCTGTGTTTTTGTTGTCGCTAGTTATCGTTTGGACGGTGAGATTATAAAAATTAGGTGGTCTGGTGAAGGCGAAACATGAGAGCTCAGGTGTTGTTTAGAATATAGAAGCAGCACATGGACAACTTTATCTTGGAAACTCAAAGACAAAAAGCTTTTTTTACCTTTAGTTTCTCATACAATTTTTCTTCGAAAATCCCAAATATCATTGGAAAAGGTACAAAGTAATCCTGGAAAAGGGAATTTTTCTTTTTGGTCAAAAACCTGGAAAATGATTTAACCCATGCTATTATTGATTATTATTTAATATAAAAAAAGAATATAGAAAGTGAAACATTATATTGACTCAAAAAAAAAAACATATCATATATTTGATAATTTCTTTCCAATATAATTAACTCTACATTTATTACAGTGTATCCGATAATTCAATATTGGGATAGGGAAAAATTGAATCTGGGACTTCAGGTGCAAGGTTAAATGTTCTTAATCAATTAAAGCTACAAGTCTCACGCGGGATAATCTTAAATCTGGGCAAGTTGGGTTGTCTTGGATAGACATTTGGAGAGAAATTGGTAAAGTTTGGTTACTTAAATAGAATATAATCTTAAAGCCCTTCATGCTTGCCTTCTTTTCTTTTCTAGCTAGATATAGGGTAGGGTAAATCCTGAACTTTTCAAGATACATGCAATATTTTGGCAGGGATCTTCTGCTTTTCAAATTAAGAAAGGAAACTTTGGTTTATGGAGTTTTAAATTAGGATTATCTCTGAGCTTAGTGGCAATTGATCTAATTGAGTTTGGATTAGTCAAAGAGAGAGGAGCTTTGTTAGTTTGACTCCCCTGCTTACAGGGGGATATAACATGGTAGGGGTCCCAAGCATGTGGTCACATGAGAGTTATTTTCTGCCATGTGATCTCTGAATCAAAGATATATTTTTCTTGATGACCAAAATACCCTTTGATGGGCTCTGACTGTTTCTGGTATTTGATGTAAATTCTCCCATCCTGGGTGTGTGTTCTTGTCATCTGGAAGGGTTTTTCAAGTGGTAGATATCATGTTCGTGGCTTAAAAAGCTTCCATTAAGATTTGGGCAGTTGTAATTAAATCAAGACAGCTAATCAACATTGGAGGTAAATCTTGTGATTATTAAATATAGTTATTCGCTGTGATCATTTAAGCAAAAGCACGTAAACCAGAGAGCGTTCTGTGGTCCTCCTCTGTCCTCTCTTCTATAATTATTTCTTGTTTGTTGTGTCTTTGTTCTGCGACGACTGAGGGAGACAATAATGTGTCAAAGTGTTTGTTTACTTGCTAGTCTAATAAAAAAAATTAACAGTGATGAATTGATGCACCATTTCATAAAAACTCACACGTATGCGGTTGATTATCAGAAGAATACATACGATCGGTTTGGTGCAGACTTTCTCCGTAATTAGGTTAAAATGTTATGTGTCTTGTATATGTTGTTCACGTGATAAAGTGATCGTAAAATGAATCGTACATCACGAGCAAGAAAGGAGCATTTAGCTTGTGGAAGTGAAGGCTAGTAGGCAAGGCACTATATATCTACAGAATAAAACTGGCTACAGAGTTATGACAGACAATGATCCGTAAAGGGTTAAGAGACAAGAACATATACATAATAATAGTGCATTCCTATCTGTCAAAGGACGTGACCAATTCGATCTTGTTAGTTTGGAGAAATATTGGGACCACAAGCTTCGGTGTTCTAGGCAATTATAATTATGAAAGAAGAGGGATTTTAAATGCAAACCAATAAATAAAAACTGCAAAGGCAAAGCAAAGTGGCTGGCTAAAGACTGTACAAGACAAGAGTTGGGGGGACCATTAATTAGCATTGACCATTTTATTAAATTACAGAGGAGTTTACTCTGGTTTCATGTAAAGACTAGCTGTTAGTACATTAAACAGAGGAGACCAAATATTAATTACACATTATTTATTTTGTACTCTATCATTCAGATTTAGCACTCTCTACTCTCTAGTGTGTGTGTATAAAAGAGAGAGAGAGAGAGAGAGAGAGAGAGAGAGAGAGAGAATTCAGGCCAGACAGTATAATAGATTAGGTGGATTATATTAAAATTGAATCATCTGGGTAAGTGATTGGTTAGTTAGGCATTCAGAGAAAGAAAAAAATATTTAAGCAATAAATGGATTTTCTATATTCCCTCTGGTTAGTCGAAATTGTGAGCAACAATTAGGATTTGGATCCGTTCAAGGTTCGATTCCCTTTAATGTATAAGATTACAAAATGATATTTTAACTACTTTAATGTACAAGAAAGGGAATCAAACTCGGGTGCAAAAGGACAGACACACTACCTAGTGTTATAATAGGATTATAGGAGGACGCCAATAGTATCTAGCAGAGTGGAAAAGAGCCTTGACTTGTAGACCAATTGTCTCTTGTTTGAACCTCCATGGTACCATGGTAGTGTGTGTGAGAGAAAGAAGCTCTCATTTCCTTGTAGTTTAGACAATCGCTTGTATTAAAAAATAAGATTATAAAAGGGCAGAAAATGAGGGCTAATGAAAAAGTGGGTGGACTTCAATGTGGCATCCACAGCTTGCTGTTGGCAAGGCCCCATGCACAAGGCTAACTTTATAAATGCATTGCTATCAAAAAGCCCCATTTCTACAATATCAGCAGCCATGGACTGGGTGGCCCAGAGACAGACATAATTGTATTGTAATAATTTCCAACTCTGCCTCACCCAGAGTTTGAATAACGTAGCTTCGCATTGGGCCTTGCCCTTGAAGTATAAATAAACCATAAATATATATAAATGAATGAGGCTTTTACGCTACATAAACATAACAGAACCAGCTGCAATTAGGTATGGAATAAATTCACCACAAATTGTGAAGAAGACAACTACAACTAGACGAAAAATTAATTGGTAGTTACCAGGTGAACATAAATTTTGGCAACGAAGAACATGAGCATTATCATCGGGCCGTGAATGCGGGATTGTTTTGAGGAGTGTTAATTAAATCTCTGCGGTCTTTCTGACGAAACTACTCTATTATACTTTATGTCTGCTACTAAATGCTCAGCCCTAATAATACTACTTAAATTTCTAAATGCCAATTGTTAAAGCTACACAAAAGTTTCACTCTGACACTTTCAAATAAATTGAATTAATTAAAGAAAGCTAAGACTGGGTTTGGTACCATGTTACAAAACGTGTTGAGCGTGTTTGTCTCAAATTGAAAAGTTAAGGGTCCTAGTCTAGGTTTATAAGGAGTTAGACTACACCCTCCATTGCCAGTTGGTTTTGGAGTGAAACCTCAACTTCCTTCAATACGTGTACGGTTTTAGAGCCTTTTTCATCTTTCGATGGAATACTCTCGACCAAAATAATATAAGAGGCAACGCCTCCCTTAATTAATAAATACATAAATTATGTTTGCATGCAGTCTCATAGATGGGCAAGCCAAATGATCAAACAAACACAAAAGCTAGGACAAATTTGTGTCTTCTGCTTCTACTTTTAGTGGTCGAATACCGATTTCTAGCTACCACTGTTTGTTCGTGGATGTCGCAATGTGATTATGTTGGGTAAAGTAAACGAATTATTAATCATAAACCAAACGGGCCGCAAACATTTAAAAACACCTCAAGCATCTAATCTAATCTAACTGTAGCTAGCAAACATTTCAACTACTCAACCATACAAGAGGGCAACGTGTTGAGGGAGAGGAGCAAAATCATGCCAAGCTGCCCCTTGTGCTTAGCTTTATATGATCATGATCAGAGACTAGACTTGTTCAGACAAACCATTGTCTAATTAGTTCAAGTATCTTATCATTACAAGTTACAACTAAGGGTAAGTGAGACAAAGAACTATACGTAGTTGGTATGTTTCTGTGGTTGTCATTCGCTCATTCCTCACCGCCCCCCCCTCCCTCCAAACCAACTTCCGGCCACCACCACAATTTATTTATTTTTCTTTCTATTTTTAATCTCGTTTTCAACAAGATTGATTGCTTTATGGTTCAAGATCGTCATTTTAGAAATTAGATTTCAGGTTTTGAGTCTTGAATTTTGAACAGCCCAAAATTTAAGAATTAAAATTTAAAATCAAAACGATGAATTGCGTCGTTAATTTTCTCATCTTGCAAATTATTCACTGATTTCCAAAAGTATTACATGAGAACTCCAACCATAAGGCCCCGTTTGGTTCAGAGAAAGGAGGCTTGGGGATTGGAAATCGATTACTTTTCCATGTTTGGTAAGTTCAGGCATGGAAAATGGTTGCCTTGCACATGAGAAAGTAGAGGGGAAGTGAAGCTCTCCTCCCTCCTTGGATTTTGTTTTCCTCATAATGGGAAAGTTTGGGAAAATAAGTTAATATTAAATGCACTTTTTTTCATAACAATTTTGTCCTCATTAATAATTTATAATTACAATATAGCATTAACCGCGAACTAAACGGACCTAAGAGCATCCACAATGGGGGGGTGTATATAGGGGTGTATGTTAAATATACACCCCGAGTCATCGAAATCGTCTCCAATGGTGAGATGTAAATGGATGTAAATATACATCACCACCATGGGGATGTAAAATAAAATGTATATTTAGTGTATATAGGGGTGTATGTTAAATATACACCCCGAGTCATCGGAATCGTCTCCAATGGTGAGATGTAAATGGATGTAAATATACATCACCACCATGGGGATGTAAAATAAAATGTATATTTACATCTATTTTTACATCCTTGCAGGCGGGACCCACCCGAGAAAAGAGAAGAAAAATGAAGAAAAGTCAACATAAAAGGCTGGGACCCACGGCTACACCCCCGAATTTACACCCCCCACTGAAGCAAAAAACATATTTACACCCCCCCGGAGGTGTAAAGGGGATGTAAAAGTGGCTTTACACCCCCGAATTTACACTCTCCCACTGTGGATGCTCTAAGAGTAATCTTGCCAATTGTTTTTAGCAAAAGAGCAATGTTTACAAGATAGTCAGTTCGTTATCTTGATAGCAATGAACCCAAGTTTGATCAAATCGATCAATATCAATCGATTCAGTGGATATTAATTTTTCTTCTGACTTGATTGAAAATCAACTTCGATCGTTTTTTCGCAAAAGATCAGTTTCTTTGGCTAGGATCCACGTGTCCAAAATCTCAGATTTTTTAAAATAATGCTTATTGTATTTTGATAGAAACGCTTACAATATTTTTCGGTGGGCTTTTATAACGTGAAAAAAAACTTTCAGTACAGAAGGAAGGAGAAGGACCACGCAAATTAGTGCAATAAAGTTCATGTGACTTGTCTCTCCGGATCCATGTGAAAAACCTTTTATGCCCAGCCATGGAAGACAAATAATTATAGATGCGACTTCATTTCACTTTTCTCTACTCTTTATATGACGCAATGTGTTGGTGTGGAAGGTTTGAGGGCCACTCTTGCACTATCATGGAACGTTACGTACCTACACCTAGGGACGCATTCAGGATTCTAAAATAGAGTAGGTTAAATTTACCCTATGTACGCACTGGAAAGTGGAACATAAAGGTGCAATTATTGCAGCGTGCTAATTCGCTCCTTTATTTATTTATCTTTTCATTTAAAGGAATTATATGTGAAGAGGGATATCAGTGAAAGGAAAATTAGCAGTAAGCTGTTCATAATAAAATAAAATAAATATAAATAAGTTAGCATAGATATCTTACACAAGAATGTTTTAGAATAGTCAAAGAGAATTCAATTCATTAGTTTGTCTTATCTTTTTTTCTTTGAGTGTATTGTTGGATGAGCGATGATATGATTTTCATTAGTAAGCATGGGTGGGCTAAATTAAATTTTTGTTGATAAAATAACAACTAGCCTAGGTTAGTCCCGTCTACGGACCGTCCCTACCTACACCGAAATATCATTGTGATGGTACTCCAAACCAATCACATATCGTAATTCATTTTAACTTTTTCACGTAGAAGTTTTACGTTGCATAAAAGAAGTTCTCCAGTGGTAGACATAGATATTGTTCCACGGTCCATATATGAAGGTACTGTACTAGTAGCAGTACGTGGTATGAAAGGGGTGGTTGATGTTTATTCAGAGGGCCTGGATCTCCTATTTATGATCCATTGTTATTATTTGCTATGGATGGTCCACATGGAAACGAGTTAGATTCAGAATGTGTCATCGGTCTGACAACGACAAAGTATCTGGTGCCAATTGATGTGATCTGTCCTTCTCCACATATTTGACGATTTATTGCCAAAATCCATTAACAAAGTAATCTTAAAAAACCTTGATTATTATGAAGAAATAACATAACTAAAATATCCTTCATTATGTACCCTCATTTTTAGTCCAATACCAAACCCTAGTCCCCTTTCTCTAAAAAAAATTCCTCCTATAGTCGTTTTCACTTTGAAGGAGGAGGAAGCTACTGTTCTTCCTCCCATCTCCCATCTCCCCTCTCCCCTCTTATCTTTCTCCCAATCTTCTTCCCTCATTTTCAGAGACAAAAGGTTTTGCCCTATTTGTCTTCGTTTTGTTATGATTTTCCTCCAACCATCACAAACGACTGCGTCTTTGCGTCGGATCTCTACCTGTGTTTCAGCGTCGGATCTCCATTACCATCATTTTTGCGATTTCTTTATGTTCGGAATAAGTCACATATACTCTTTGGGTTCTCTGTGTAGTTTTCACCTCTATTTTGTGAGAGCTTTATTTGTATTGTAATGACTTGGTTTTTTCAAGCTTTATCTTTTATTATTATTATTATGAGTTTGCAATATTTAGTTTGGATGCATATGTCAGAGTTTCTTTGATCCTGCGTGATCGTTAGTGGAGACACACCATATTGTCTTCATTTTGAAGTTAGACCGCTCTGTTATTCTAATGGCCCTTTGTGGTTAGTGGCTTTTTTAGCTTAATTATGAATGCAATCCTAAAATTTCTCAACAAAAAAAAACACATCATTATGTGCCTAGTGTGACATATAATATTAACTAATTTCATTGGAACAATCATATTAAACTCAATAATCAATATATAAATTTTTTAATTATGTTTGTTTCTTGGCATCAAGATTAATTATGGAATGAGTTTAGCACTTTAAGAATGTGTTTTCCTATATGTTTGGTTAGCGCAAATTACTTTAGATTTGGCTTTCCTATAAATATCTAACCCCATTGAACGGAGAGGTTTTACAAATTGAATGTAAGAGTTTGTGTTTTAACCCTAGATATGAACTCTATAATATTAAATCATGATAAAACGATTTCATTTCCAAAACAATTATAAACCTCGTTCATTGGCTTCTAAAAACTCATTCCAAGAGTATAGAATTCCCAAAACCTGATAATTTAAAAAGAAGTACAATCTTGAAACATGTCCTGAATTAGATAAGGAGGTTCTTCAATTTTAATGTAAGATTTTGAGTTTCTCATTCTTACATTATGGTTTTAGCCCTAGAAATAGACTTTATAATAAATCATCATATAACGATTTCATTTTCAAAACAATTATAAACCTCATTCATTGGCTTCTAAAAACTCATTGCAATGAGCTAAAACTGATCTAACCGAGTGGAAATGGGCCTTAACTTACAAATCAATGGTCTTAAATTAGAATCCTTATGACTCTTTAGTAGTGTGTGCGCGTGAGATTCTCCTTTTCCTTGTAATTTAGACTATCGCTTATATTAAAAAAATGAATGAGTGTAGAATCCCCAAAATCAGATGGCTAATGAAATGGTGCCCCGACCCAATTAAGTACACAAAGATTTGGATCATCCATATGAGAAGCCTATAAGATCAATGCTCCGTATATCGTCCATATAAATTGAAACTTTATTAGATTTGAAATGCCATAAATAGGAGGTTGGCAATTACTTTGCCAGCTTCCCTTTATTAAATATCCACCGCCTTATCCAATCACAACTGCTGAAGCTTCCTATCTAATAATCTCTCCCCACATGGCTGACCTAAGTCAAGCCTCAACAAACTGAAATGACCATGTGCCTTTTTCTTTTAAATTTAATTAATAAAACTTTGTTTTTCATTTGGTGTTCTTTTTTTCTTTTCTTTCCCATAATTATAAGTCAGAACTCGATCAAATTCATTCATAGAAGAAAAGTTAAAAGCAAGAAAAATCATACACATTTCCAGAAAAAAAGCTGATCTAGCTAGACCGGTCGTAAAAGTTCTGACTCCCGAATTCATCATTACAAAGAAAAACCCAAAAGCCAAAAGCATAGCAAACCCCTATATGCTACAATGATTTTTACGTTAAATTAATTAACATGTTTGGTCAACAAAACGGAAACCAAACGCAGCCTAAACAACAAGATTATATAGATTTCAAGTTCCGAGGCTAAACAGTACTCACAGAAAGAGACTTTTAACTAATTTGATGCTCAATTTGAGAGACCAAATCCAAAATAACATCACATCATATACATCCCCATCACATGCATGTCATGCATGTCATGCATGCAGATGCAGCTTTTTCATGACCTCGGGCTTTTGGAAAACAGAGGCAGAGATGAAAACACTTGTACAGATCTATTTATCTAGACGAGATCAAATTTAATTAATTAATTCATCAAATTCTAATATAAGTCAAATTAATTAATTAAGTTGGATCTCAAATCTCATCATCACTGACCATGGCACGCAGCAGCACTCTTGCTCTGAACCACCAACGAGTTCTTGCAATGAGCAATTGCACCTTGAATTGCGCTCTGAAGCTCCTCCATCGACGACGCTGAACTGTTGCCACCACTCATACCCAAACCTGAGCCCGAACCCGTTAACCCGGTAGTACGGGAGAGAACGCCTGAGTGGCTTGGGGAGCACCTCATGGAAGAAGGGCAGCTCGAAACGCTTCCCCTCCTTCTCGGGTACCTCAGGTTACCCGAGAAGGACTGAGAAACTAAGCCATGACTGCTGCCACCACAATCTTTATTATTACTATTTCTCGTGGCGCATTTTTCTGCTGAGGTTTTTGTGGTCGTGATGATGCTTAAGCCGCCTCCTCCTCCTCCTCCTCCTACTCCTCCCATTTTTTGTTGCTGTTTTTGGGAGAGTTTTTCATACAAGGGCTTCACCTTCTTCAAGTATTTGCTAAAAACCTCCTTGGCAGTCAAACTCATACGTTTCGGCTTCGCTGATGATGCATTATTGGATCCGGGCCCCACCACGTTGTTGTTGTTTTGCTGCTGGTGATCTGGAACATTGTTGTCTTTCTGTACTTTCGGCTCCTTCTTGAACACGGACGAGAATCTCGACAAGGAGAAGTACTTCTTCCTCGAAACGGCATCGTTGTTGCTGGCGGTGTGCTGCACTGCGTACTTGCTGCTGCTGCTGCCGAGGCGCTTGAACGACTCGTCGTTGGTGTCTTCGGCGACGGAGCTGGGGCGGGAGGAGCCGCAGGACTGGTCGGCGAGGAGGCCGAGGTCGCTGGCGAAGGAGGAGGTGGAGTCACGTGACTCGTTGGAGCTGCTGGCGGTGGAATCACGTGAGGTGGTGGTTTCGGAGGAGGAGCAGTTGTAAGACGACGACGTGGAGGAGGGTAGGAGGAGGGTGCGGACCATGGAGAGGCGAGGGGAGAGGTGGAGGGGTAGGAGCTGGCCTCTGTAGAAGAGCTCGTCGGCGGGGCAGAGGGTGTTGGAGGATTTGCGAGGAGAGAGAGAGATTGTGAACTCGAAATCTGAGGAGGAGGAGGAAGAGAAAGAGTGGGTTGGTGAGGGCGGTAGGGTTTGGGATTTTTGGTGGGGATGATGAATATGATGATGCTTCTTCGCTTTGATCATGTTCATCTCATCATCTTTTCTCATCATCCTCATCTCCATTATCTTTGGTTGAAGCAAAAACCAAAAAAGAAAAAAGGAAGAAAAAGAAGAAGGGAAGCTACATAATGGTTTTTGTGAGTTTAAGAGGAGGGGATGATATTAATGGGTTTTGTTTTGATGTGAAGTTTGGGTGGTGGTTCGTGTTTTGTACGTCAAAAGTGGTGTGGATCTGGGGCTGGGTTTTGGAAGGGCTCGTACCAGCGCACATGGGATGATGGGGGGTTTGAAGTTTGAACCTTTTCTCTCTTTCTTTTTGCTGACTGATATGGTGTGTCATGAGAGAGAGAGAGAGAGAGAGAGACACACACACAGTAGAGTACAAGTGATTAGATCATATATGAAGGGTTAGGTGTCACGTGCCTGAAACGTGAAAGGTGGGGTTTACTTCACGTTATTCTAATTTATAATCTATAAGATATCTTTGTTGTGCAGTGAGGGAAAGAGAGAGAGTTACATGAATCGAAGAAGCCGGGCATGCTGTAATTAGTGAGGGCATGCCGCTGCGTGCTCTGCTGCTGGCTCATATGATCACCATAGTAATTATGTGATCTTCATCTATTCATAATCTTAAATCTTATTCGATGTGATTTAGACACGAGACGAATCAACTATTGGTCTAGTGATACTTATCTTTTTACGGTAAATTACGTAACAAATCACAATCATATGTTTACAGAGCTGCTGGTTTATATATATATATGCACTGTATATGCTTTCGACATGTGCAAAACCTGCCGATTGCATTACATTATTGGGTCAACTAACTTCTAGTTAAAAGCCTCGAGCCCATCTGATCATTTGCATGCTGTTCTTCATAAAGTTGTGATTTATTTATTAGCAAGTGAATCATAATACATAGAGCCCACGGTACTTTTATTTGTAAAATCTGATGACTGCCCTGCCATGCCAGATAAGATATGGTAGATTTGACCTTCTTGATCCATCTGGCATTAAACTTTTGCTTTGCACAGGGAATTTGTTGCTTCTTACAAATATAATTAATCAAATCAAATGTGATAAAAATAATGAAATAGTAATATTTATCAAGGAGGTCACTCTGTCCAGAACAATTAACTAGATTCTCAAGAAAAGAGATTTGCTCTCCAATCCCAGAATCATAGTAGAGAAGAAATAGCTTTTGGAGGCATCAAAAAGGTAATCTTGAACGAAAACAAAATTAATTGTAGTTAAACTTGCCAGCTATGAGGTATGAATAAGTATACTATAATATTTCAGCAAATTAGTGGAGATTAGAGCCATGATTAATGCTATATGAAGTAATTGATTTGTACTAGTAAAGAGATCATTGGGTCGACTTGGAGCATTTTTTTCTGAGTTTTACAGGTCAATTGCATTGGATGTGAATGGCCTTTGGAACCTTTACTATGCATCCAAAATGCCCCTTACTATGGCTAGCTATCCATTTAACCGACATTGAATTTCAATTAAAAGCCTATCCTACATGAAATTTAAGGGTATGTTTGAGAGTGTTTTTGGAAGAGCTAAAAGCACTTTCTGACAATAAAAAAAACACTTCTGATTGTGTTTATTCCAAAAATAAACCCAAAGAGAGTTTTTGTGACTTATTCCAAAAAGAAAGAAACTAAACCAGTCATATTGTCACAAAGCCAAATCATTGTCCGCAAGTACCAAAAGATAACATATCTGCACCAATCGACTTTCCTCTTTAACAAAGATAGCTAGATATACCGAAAATGAATAGATCTGCAGGGATTTGTTATAAAATTACGCCATAAACAAGCCAACGAAATAGAGACGATGATGGAAAGGGAAGCAAAGAGGATGAGAAGGGAAGACGGTGAAGAGAAAATGAAAAAGAGAAGAAGAGGGTTTCAAAAGTATGGTAGTCACCGCCCCAAAAGGGGTGGCGGACGGCTAGAGGTTTTCACTCTTATGTTTTCCCACTTAGGTTTAAACAGGTTTGGTATTTCATCCCACCATGACCTTTAATTTAGCAAAAAGGCGAAAAACAAATAGTGGATGTGTCAATTATTGTTCGAAAGAAATAGTGTTAGCATGAGCCTTTTGTGCTGCATCACGTGATTTCGGCTTCTCTAATGTCCTTTTTGCTAAGGTATTACCCTTAACGCGGACAAATCGACATATATACAGTATCCTATATATGCCAATATTAAAGGCGACTTCAAACTTCTGAATTATTTGATTCTGAGTGCAAAGTCTTAGGACGTTTCTCCTTGCTAGTTAATGGCATTATATCCACTTGCAATTTGCTCATATATTTTTCCAAGCCAGTTAGTTACTTACTATATGGTACTCACATATAATATGGAGCCTAGGAAGGAACTAGATTGAAATATGAATAACATTAAAAAGAAATTAAATTCACTCTGATATACAAGTGGCCGGTTCATCAATAATAATACTAAAAGAACCAAATTATCTCGGCTTTTTTGAATCTAAATTGCATAATAATAACTTATTTCTTTAAATATACGAGTCCACCAAGAAGCTCATTTACTTATGCCAAGCGATAGTTGGGGAAGGGGGTATGTCTTGGACCTTAATGCATCAGTAAATACTCTTAACTATTTATGCCAATTTAGTAATGAAAAGTTTGGATAATTTATTGAGCATCAATTACCCGTACCACAAAAACTTTCTTATTCCATGTTTTGTACACCTTTCTCTCTATCTTTCTTGTCACGATTCATCATTGATGGGAGAGATAAAGAAAAATGTGTATAAAACATGTTGCATGTAAGGTTTTACTCTGTCCACACACTTTGGGGGAAAAAAAAGAGAGCTGCACAGCTATGGAGCTTTTTCATTTTTCATTCTTTTTAGACTAGTAGCTAGGCCTACACACCTAATGCTGGGGGAAAAAAAAAGAGAGCTGCACAGCTATGGAGCTTTTTCATTTTTCATTCTTTTTAGACTAGTAGCTAGGCCTACACACCTAATGGACGTTATTATCAGGTATAATCTATGTCGCCGAAAAGGACCAAAGTAATAATATTGGTGTCTTTGCTTCTCTTCCAGCTAGCAACAGTATTGTTAGTTCCATTCACGCATTATTCTCTAGCTACTAGCTAGGATTGGTATTTGCTGCTTGGTATGTGGATGTGGATGTGGACAGTGGTCCTATTTTGTAGATGTTGTTGGCTACTCAATTAGGTAAAGCCTTTTCTCAAATCAAGTTGACAAAGTGTCATCTTGCATAGCAACTCCATATAAAAGCATTAGGGTTTTCTTTATCTATCAAGTCAGCTGGTAACGCGTGAATTAGCAAATTAACTTTGACAAGTAGTGTGCTCCGCTGACAAGAATTTATTGGACATTCAATAAAAGGCTTCTAGCTATACTACGTGAAAGTGTTATCATTTGTGTCATGTATTATTAGTCGGGAATAACAAATATTCCCGTATTATGGAAGTCTTTCCCCACATTAAGCTTCTTACCTTTCTAATGGAGGATGTCAGAAGCAAGGCAACTTTTGACAAAGTCAATTTGCCTTGTTCAAAAGTTAAGGCAGATTTACTGACAAAAGGACATGATATATATGGGAACAATTCTTAATAAAGTGTTTTTTTCTTCTTCTAACCATTTGCCTAACTATTTTGTAAATCCAGTTATTGGAAATGATTTAGGATGCTTGTAATTCCAGTAATATGAAATGCTTTTTTGGCACATGAATTTTATTTTCCATTCCCATAGAAAACCAAGGCTGACATTAAATGTACTCTTTTTTCATGAATAATTTGTCCCTATTAACAATTTAGTCCAACAATAAATATTGCTGGTATTCTTGCCAATGAGATATAGTTCAGTTGGCTGAGCTAAGCTCAATTGGCCTCAAAGCAGAGGTTTGAAACTTTCACATGGTGTAATTGAAAAACTAAATAAAGTTTGTTTTTCATTCCTACACAAATCAAATATAGGAAATGAAATCAAGTAGTATGTTCTAGTTACTTTCCTAGTATTACCAAACATAAGAAAGAAATCTTCCATTCTCATCTCTTAAAAAAGGACATGGGAAATTTTTTTCTATCAAATCTCATTTCTACAAATCAAACGGAACTTGTTAGACACATTTACCACAAAACATTTTGCCTTGGAGATGAGCCTTGATTACAAAGCTAGCTGTAACTTTTCATTAATTGTAGCCATCTGATTTGGTCACATTGACCTTTCGATTTGAGTATTCTTTCCTTTTCAACATGGGACTCTTGTGTTACTCATTGTCATTTGGTCACATTTTCAAAATAGGTGCTAAGACCATATGAGGTCACCCCTAGTATGAGCCATTGCCCACCACTCAATGATTATGGAAAATGACGACATAGTAGATTGAAATTGATCCAATATATATGAATTTGCATAAACGTGAGGATCAAAGGCAAAAATTGATTTCTCTTGGTGGAGAAATCTCCTTGGTGACGGAGATTTGGAGAAACCACGGAGGAAGAGATGCAAAAGCTATAGGTATGCAGAAAGGAGAAAATTCAACATTTGTCAATTATTCATATTTATTTAAGATAGAAAATGACATAAATTGAAAACTAATATGCAAAACACGACCATTTTTTCCCCCTTCAAAATTTAGAAAACGCACCCTTTTCTAATACAGAAATACCATTATACCGTTGGATGGGGGTTAAGGTGAAATCCAAATGGGAATATGATATAATTTGTCGGAGCAGATGCTCTATAAAATAGGGAATGATGTAGGACGAAATATGGGTCAATTATGGTATGAAAAATTAATTAAAATAAAGTGGCTCAAAGTTGGAAGGAACTCGTGCAAAAGAGAAAAATTTCAATTAAATATCAATTATGGCGCTAGGAAAAGAACGAATGCGTATCATTGGGATTTTCTAATTGATTGAGGAGGTTTGAAGCAATTATGATTATGTCAAGATTTGTATTTAATTTAATATTTTATTTTATATTTTGAAGAATAAGTTATCTATTATGATATTATTTTCCTAACATGATTTTTAATATTTTCGTGTTAGCTAAGTTTAAGAATATTCTAGAACCTAAGGTTTCCTACGGTTTCAGGGTTTCTTTGTTTTCTATTTAAGCCAACTCATGGCGTTGTATTTGACAGTTTATTCATATTATTTTCAATCAATATATTTGAGGTTTACTCAATTTCTCTAATGGATTACAGTTTGTTGGTGGATTCCGACATTATTACTTGTAGGGTTATCGTTCGATCTCTCTATCCTTATATCTCGTTGGATTAGGGAAGCATCTTATAAAAGTACAAAAGATAGCAAAAGAACTATTTAAAACTCAAATGTGAGAGGTAGAGACAATAGCGTGCCACTTTTATGAAATTAATCACTTGTTCGAACATATCACACAATAAAAATATAATAAATGAACAATTTAGATTATATATTGTTGAGTAAACCCAAACGAATAGTTAACACCATATTAACTTAACTGGTTAACACTCCAACGCTAATAAGCTTTTACAATATCTGGCAAAAAGAAAAAAGTGATTTTATAATAAGAAAAAAAAAGTGTTAGCAAAATAAAAAGAGCTTTTACCCATGTTTTCCATGTTGTAAATGGAGCGTCTCATTGTTTGTTGCGTTATGCTTCCCACATTGGAACTACTATTACTTGATTTGAAGAACCGCCAGATCTTCTAGTTGATGTCCTTTATGAGGATTGTAATTTGTAGTTTTTATTGACATGCTCCTAGGGGGATGAGGGGATTTTATCGGAGGCAAGGTTCCTTCTCCCATTTGAAGTTGAGGAGGTAGGCTACTTTGTAGTCGACGACCACTACGCTTCGTTTGGTGTAGAGTACTCGCCTAATCCTCTAGGACATTGTCCAGTTTTTTGTACTTGTTACATTTTTCTCCTAATTAATAAAACACTATCGCCCTTGTGTTCAAAAAAAGAAAAGGAAAGAAAGCTTGTGAAAAAAAGAAATTTAATTAAAATTTAATCCGATAAGAAATTGTTACTCGAAAAGAAATACAAAGATTCCAAGGCAGGGGTGAAAGCGTGGATTGGGTTGTTGTTGCTGACCTTCTTTTACCTGACCAAATTATAAAGCTTCTCACTTTCGTTTGGGTTTTAACTTCTTCGGGCTCTCTTCTCTCTTGTCTACTCCTTTACGCTTTCCTTCTCCCAAACCCTAATTGCGATCGTATCTACCGCGGTTTCAGATCTCCATCGCTGCCGATCAGGTAATTTCTGTTGTTTTCACTATTTGTTCGTTCTCGTCGTCGTGGTTTTTCAGTTCTAAGGTTCTAATCGTTTCAATCTGCCATTTTGTGCAATCAGATATCTGAAGTTGGTTAATTTTTAGATTTTAATTCGAATTACTTAACTTTCTGCAATGATCTGCTATTATTTGTAGGTTTTTGTATTGAATTATGTATTTTTAAGTGAAGAGCCTTGAACGGATCTGATATCTTTACGTTATTGAGTATCATATTTATTTCATGCATGCGCCTACATATTTATGGATATGTGCGTGTGCAAAAGATGATTTTGGAAGAATTAGAAGAGTTAACAAATTTGGTTGCTGGGTTCACAAAAAAATTTGGTTACTGGACAATAGAAAATCGAACCTGAAGATTGGTTGAATATAGAGGCAGGTTGGTTCTGATGACAAGTTATAGGTTGTTTTTGTTATTGATTTTTAGTGATTATAGGAGGTCGCGTTTAGATAGGCTACATAGTGCATAGGCAGCAACTTTTTTGATCAAGTAAAACCATTGTAAATGCATTAACATAACCTAAATTTTATTGTGAATAGAAATTTCTAACCAGTGTTGATCACAGTGATCTCTATGTCTTGTTCGGTTTTTGTTAATTTTAGTTTTGTAATTTCTCATGGTTTGTGTATTGTTTTTAATTTAGCAGGAGCAATGTCTTTTACACGTAACTTCCGCTCCCAAGGGGGCACTACTGGTGACGAGTATTGGCCCTCATTCAGTAGAAACGACTTCAAAAGCTTCAACAACTTCAGAAACTTCAACCACAGCAACAACAACTGGAACAGGAGCAGGAGCAATAGTTTCTCTAGGAATTTTAACAACTTCAATAATTACGTGGGCAATTATAGGGAGCATACTGACAATTCTAATTATTCCAAGCCTGACACTGCTCCATCGTTTAAGAGGAGAAAATTTTCAGCTTCTACTTGGGGTGATGGTGCGAGACACTATCTTCCTGCCAACACATATGAGTTTGCCCCTTCTATCTACAATAACTATGTTCCTCACACAAGGTCCAATGGTGATGCCTCTACATCTACTACCGGTAAACGTGACCGCACAAAATTAGAGGAGGATGAACTGGCCTTTATGTCAAGGGATGAGATTGAGAGACACTCCCCATCTAGAAAAGATGGTATAGATGCAGTGCGTGAAGCACATTTGCGATACTCATATTGTTCTTACCTTCAGAATCTTGGATTGCGGCTTGATTTGTAAGCTTCTTCTCTCAAAGTGTCTTCGTTTTTAATAAAAAACTAGTGGCTGTGATATTCTAAAGATTTTGCTAGTTGACATTAAGTTTCAAGGTTTTATTCTCTTTTTGTAAGACTATGTAATTGACAAACTATATCATATATATTCCAGGCCACAAACTACTATCGCTACTGCAATGGTTCTCTGCCATCGGTTTTTTGCTCGGCGATCACATGCTTGCCATGATAGATTTGTAAGTATTCAAGTTCTTTTGAAATTCATTGCTTCTATAGAAGTTAAAAAGGTTTCCATGTGTGAATTTGGAAAAATAGTTGTATTCCTTTCTTTTAGATAATCATCATTTTTATTGTTCTCTTACAATCAGCATTATAGCATTTCAGAAATTCAATCATTTATTGTGTTCAAAGTCTTTTCCTTTTTACTTTTCATTTTCATTTTCTAAATAACTCATTTAACCTATGTTTCTGCTCTTTTATGTGCTATTTAGTAATTTCCTACTGTGTAATGTATTAAGTATGTTATTGATTTACTCTGTCACTCCCTCTGGAAATTATAGTTTATGACTGCTTCTTTTTGCAGTTGATTGCTACCGCTGCTCTTTTTCTTTCTGCAAAGTATGAGGAGACACCACGGCCTTTGAATAATGTGTTGAGAGCATCTTGTGAGATTTTCCATAAGCAGGATTTCAGTTTCTTGTCCTATATGCTCCCTGTTGTGAGTATCTTCAGATTTCTTTTGAGCCTCTATACTCTTATCTCTCCTCTTGAAAAACCAAACATGAAAGCTGAGATTGGAATTGTACTTTCTAGCATTCTGATATCTGTTGTATGTTAACCAGGACTGGTTTGAGCAGTATCGGGAACGGGTGACTGATGCTGAGCAAATGATACTGACCACTCTAAATTTTGAACTCAGTGTGCAGCATCCATATGATCCTCTTACGTCTATTCTTAACAAATTAGGCCTTTCACAAACTGTTTTGGTGAATCTGTCCTTAAGCTTGGTCAGTGAAGGGTAAGTTCATACAATCCGAGGTTTCAGCCTTACATTTTGTTGAATGTCTCTACTTGGTTGTTATTTTACCCCCAGCAAAATGTTTGTGTTTGGTTACCTTAGTTGAAGAGGTAAAACCAGCTAGCTCATGTTCAACTTAACACGATGCTACTTTCTACTTAGTCAGTTTACCTTGCATGTCTTCCTCAAAATTGTGTTAGTTTTAGGATTTTCACTGTGGTTTGGGCGTTCCTATGGCTGTGGAGGAGGATAAACACTGGTTTTCTTCCTTTTCTCTATAACTTTGATGCTTGTCTCAATAATTTCCTTGTTTAGAGCAACTTCTCTTGTAGCTATTTTGGAATATTAATTCTTTTGGCATGCATATAATTGCAGGATGTACACAAGATTAGCGTTGATCACCTGTATGATATTCTTAGCTGGCGGATTGATATGCTGTTCATGGAAACTTTTTGATTTACTTCTGAAGTTGAACTGCCGATATGTTGTGGGTGAATTTTCATAATATGCCGATATGTTGTGGATGAATTTTCATAATATGCCCCATCAACTTGGTCATTGGCTATTGAATATAGCCACAGAACCTCCATAGCCATTTTCACTATTTTCTTTTAACATTCTGGTGGAGTTTATTCAGAAAGAGTCCTCTAAAGTCCTGCTTACAAACATACAGTTTGTGAGACAGGGCTTTGTGTGTGCTAGGTTTTGGAGGAAGACCATTCACTAGGCAAGGATTTATTTTGTTGTGCTTGGTAGCCCTTCCTGTCCTTGATGCATTTTTACGAACACCTCCAATGACTTTGCCTACTAACAAGAAGCAGTTGACCAGATATCTAGGGGTTGCTTTAGGTTTAACGGAGGCTATGATAAGTGTTTTCTTTCTGCATCAGTTTTGAAAGTTTTGAATTTTTTTTATCTTATAACCTTTTGCACAAATCAGATAGTACACTGGGTTTGCACTCTGAGTGTTCTAATTTTTCTTCCTTCTTGAGTATCAGGGCTTCAGTCTGATTTCAGTTTCGACCAAACTCTTTCTGATGGAAGTTTAAACCTTGGCCCAAGAATTGCAAATTGTTGTAGAAATGTGGCTACTGATGCATGTGTCTCAGGAGCTTGTGTGGGTTCTGTCTGACTTAGATGTTTTGTTGTATTCAGTGCTGGGTTCTTTTTCCCAGTACAGAATGGAATGGGAGGCCTTAAAATATTGCCATTCATCTACCCTCTCCCCCAAAAGAAGAAAAGAAAATTGAAAAAAAAATTAATGCAACACTTGTGAAGTGAAAATGAGAAAGAAATTGGCAAAATGTGCTGACAGCTCTCTCCATTAGCGAAGCTTTGAGATGTAACTTGTTTTCCAAGATGGGGAATAGGAGGCCAGGAATTGTAACTCAATTTTGAAATAGTTGCCTGGTGTCATATCATATATATTTGGTTTAACCTATATTTCTCAGGGTGGATCTAGACCCTGCCCAATTATTTATCAGGGCCAAGATCTTGACTGGGAACTGTTTGGTTCCATTTACTTGTTATCAGTTATTGTCAATTGCCTAGTCCCAACTCCCATGTAAGTTCTTTTTCACAATTTTGAATAAATTTGGAGGCCAGTTGAGTTAGTGGGCAATCTTTGTTTTTTTGGCCCTTGACAATATTATAATATCTTATTTAAGTTTTCCTATGTTCAAACTTTATTTGAAACATTCTTTCAAGTGATGAATTTGTTTCTATATATTTTTTGTGAAAAAAAAGATAACAGTTTTCTTGAAATAAATTTTGATTTATTCTTTGTCTAAATTTATTATTATTTTTAACTACGTTTTATATCGTATTCCTATCTTCATTTACTTGTGATAATGAGTTTGATCTTAATGCTACTATTGGTGTTATTTATGATTATTAATTTTATTAATTTTACTACTGTCACTATGGACTGGTTATTCCTTGTTTTACACAGAAGTACACAGCCAAATGTATATGTATTTGAAAATTGAAAATTCCACATTCATTTATGACAGTTTGTAAAATCTCATAAAAGAATTAAATGTTATCTTCTATAGCATATATCCTTATCAGAAAAAAAAAAAAAAAAAAAAATCATAGCAGTTAAGATATAGGCATATACTTTTGTATCCTACTTGGTTTCATCCAGGGATGTTTTTGGTGAGGTGGAAAGGCTATCCAGATCATTTGTACAAGTGTTGTAAGATTATGTGTACTGGCTGCAGCTGGTATGAAAAGCTTTTGTGAAGACTAAAATCACAATGAGTATAGATTCCAGAGGAAAGATTTTACTACTTTTTTTTTTTTGGGTCTGAGATTTTACTAAACTATGTTACAACTTTTAGCCAATTTTCTTTAGTGAGAATTAACCACCCTACCCCAGTTGAATATCTAGCATTCATCCTAGTAGTTGTCTGAAAATTCCAACCATTGTTAAAACCCTAGGGTGCAGTCCTCATTTTGGTTTTCTAAGAAGTTCTCGGCAAGCCTTGCTTTACCCAGTGCTCCTTAGTATATTATATAGAATAGATTAGTTGATGGTATAAGAAAAGGATATACGTGTTGTACACTCTCAGATATACACATACTGACCAGCTGGAACAAACTATAAATGACATTTCAGCTTTATCTCATGCCTGCAACATGTGTATAGTCGATGATTCTCATTGGGAAGTCAATAGTTGGGGTAATGTGTATGTTCAATGAGCATCGATGCATGTGTTTGACAAGTCTGTCCAGATCCAGCCATTGAGCAGAAGATTGTGGATTTGCTTTCAGAAGTTTGATTGTTTGCAATGCGCTTCTGCTTCCTGTTTGCTTTCTCATATGAATTGTGTACATGAGTAAAATAGCCGTGCAGCGGTTTTGGGCCTGGGAGTTTTGATGTGTTCTCTAGATGGGTATAACATGTTTGCTATAGATTTGGTACTCTTATCAGCAATCCTGCAGAGATTCTGGAAAATATTCTACCTGACTTGCTGCTTTTGTAGTTGGTAAGAAGAAAATGACCTGTTATTTCCTCATGATCAATGCTTGATTTGATGTCATTTTGCTATTAACTTTTTATGCTATATGTTTATCTCTTGTTGCTGATGTACTGTCTATCAATGTGAAAATTATGCTAAGTTGCACTGGACATTGCCTGGTCTTTCTAGTGTTGCCTCAGATGGTTTGGTTTGGATATGTTGTCTTTCTGCCTCTCCTTGCCAATGTTGGTGTTTTTCTCCTAACCTTGTAAAACTGATTTCCTTCTTTTTATTTTTTTCTATATTTATGTTTTGATTTTTCAGGCTCCGGAGTTCTTTGTGGCTCCAGTTCAAACCACATCATATCGCTGCTGGAGCAGCGTACCTTGCTGCGAAGTTTCTAAATTTGGATCTTGATTCTTATCAAAATGTCTGGCAGGAGTTCAAGGCTACACCAGATATTCTTGAAGGTATGCATACATGCTTTGTTATCACTTTTTATCACAGGTAGAGAGGAAAATGAATTGTACCATTCCATATCCACAGTGAGTCGAAAGCCGAGCCAGCTGCATTATCTTATTTCTTGTAGGTATTAATTTGTATTAATTGTTGATGCAGATGTGGCCCAGCAGTTGATGGAACTGTTCTAGAAGAATGGAACATGGTTGTGGTGGTAGGCTTTAGCTACTCTTTTTGTGGATAAAATTAGGATATGCATGTCATGATCAAGTGGGGAAAACATATACACGACTTTGCTGAGGTCTGGGCGTGAGGAGGCAGATATTCCCACCAAGATATTATATATACGTGCCCATCTTTTGTCTCACAACTGCCCCTTCCTCATGAAGGCTTAAAAAGTATAGGTTTTTTTTTAAAGGTTTTTGTAACAACTTCGACCAGCCATACTCTTTTCTCGGAATGGTAAGTTGATACAATGACAAAATCGCTATAAAGTTTTTATTTCATGTGCTGGATGTTCTTGTTTCTACTTTTATCTCTCTTTTGTCTAACTTATTTTTATTTCTTTCGACAAAAAAAAAGCTTATTTTTATTTCATGTGCATGATGTTCTTGTTTCTATTTTAAAACTTGATTATTATACTGATGAGGGAAAATGTTTTTTCAGATTAAAGTATAAAACCCCTTCTCCTTTGTAGTTTAGATTATCGTTTGTATTAAAAAAAAAGAAGAAGTAAATGCTCTTGAAGCAAAAATAGGCTATATCGCCAGTTCTTTAACCATTTGTGAGGCTGACAAATAAGGACATATTTTTTGTGGGTTAGTAATATAAGGATCATGCAGAAATGGGCTACATCGGCAGTTGTTTAACCATTTGATTGCAGACGTTTTTTGTTTTCGTTTTTGTTTTAACGAAATGGATTTTGTGTTGTTTCATATTTTAGATGAGTGACCTGAAATATGAAGGGTTTAAATTGGTGATTTTCATTGTGGAGAAACTCTCAGAATTCTATGAGTCTCTTCCTTTTTGCGAATGGCATCGGTACTTCTTCGGCAGCTTCATTCTTCTTAAAATTTAGGGCATCTTTAACATTTGTGCCCTAAAAAGACATCTTTAATGTATTAAAAAAATCAGAATTTATTGGCTATAATATTTTTCCATCCATTTCTTGGGAGGCGACATTCTTGCTCAAACTCGATGCTTGTTCCTTGCCTCCAAAGTTATAATGGGAACTAACTCAGCAGCAGGGTCTTGCGTTTGCAACCACACCAATCATTGGTTTCAGCACGTGCCCTCATCCCATAGCAAGAGTGTTAGAGCATCTCCAATACTAGCAGCAAACCAAACTTTGTTGACTGACGTGGCAATTTGAAAAGCTTTGTATGCTATTTTAATATTTTTGCCCCACTAGACTCTTCAATTCAATTAATGTAATGTTATGGAAAAGAATGAAAAATATGAAAACATGCAAAACAATGTCTTATGTATTTATTGTTTGAAAATAAAAAAATGCATTTCAAGGTAGGTTTTTTTTTCCAAAGTAAAATTAAATGTTTTGAAGAGTCAAGGTCAACTTATTAGTCCTAAAGAGAGCGAAAAAGGTTGCAACTTTGTTGACTGAATTTGACAAGGCTATTGGAAAGGGTTTTGATGATATGGCTCCCCTATTTTAGCATTCCAAAATTGTTGAAGAGACTATTGGAGATGCTCTTACATACTGAGTAACTTATTAATGCTTTGATTATCTTTCATCAACTTTTTCTTTTTGTCAAACTTCAAAACATATTTTATGAAAAAACATGGTAATCTGCCATTTTGTTGCCTCCTTAATTATACCATAATTGTCAATCTACCCTTTAGACTCTTTTTCGGTAAATTAAGGACTTAAACTATATGAAATAGGTGAATTTGGTACTTGTTGTCAATTTTTTGGATTTTCATTCATTTTTATGTCATGCCCCGAATTTTCAACAACAAATAATTCTTGAGTTATTACAAAACAAACCGATTCGGGATGTGAAGCTCGGAACCTTCAACAAAAGTACTAGAAATTTTTTCTTTTCCTTAATACAATACAACTCGTTCTGAACCACAATGTCAATACAGACTCAAATCTTCTGAGTCAAATATTACATTTCATCATTATATAAAAAATTGAGTTTTAACTTATTACATCATACTCCTCAGAGTTTAATACACATAGCAGAGTCTTCACACCTTGTACATCAACGGAGCCTTTTGCTCCTAACCTCAGTTACCCTGCTCACAATCTCTACTATCTGCACTATTAGCCCTTACACGATTGAATAGTGTACCAGGTTTATCACTAACAAACCCGGTAAGCTTTCTACAGCTCGTATGAGTAAACCACAATCAACAGTATAAATATGTCATTTTACACATAATATACATCAACATGCACTTTCAAAAGAATAACACAATCCATGTATAACCATGGTAATCATAATCAATCACATCATCACAATCACAATTCTTTTATTTTCAAGAACTGTTTAAGTCATCGTCTGTGACGAGAACAAAACTCTTTTATATTAAAAGCAATTTTCATACATCAATTGTTTGACAAGTAGAAGAAAGAATACTTTTGACCCTCTAATCTATAACATTATGGCCCGTCTACCTAACCTGTCTTATAACAATGTGACCTGTTTGCCTAGCCTGTTTGGCTTAGTGTTTTCTAATGTATAGCACTGAGGCCCGTCTGCCTAGCCCGTCTAGCCCGTCTGGTTTAGTGCTTTCTAATGTATAACACGGAGGCTCGTCTGCCCAGCCCGTCTGGTTTAGTGCTCTCTAATTTATAACATTGAGGCCCGTCAGCCTAGCCCATATGACTTAGTGTTTCACTAAATGGCATAAAATAGATCTATAACTATTTTTGGGTCCCGTTTGACCTAGGGTATTTTATCCCTTGTTGCCATGAGAATGTCCCGTATGATAAACTCTTGATAATGCCTCATCGGGCAAACTCAGAAAAAAGATCCAAGGTATTCTTACCTAAATCCATCAACACCAAAATCATCCAAACCGAAACAATATAAAATGTCATTTCACATTAAGCATTGTTTTATTGTCAAATACACCAATCACATCAATATATATTTATACGTGATTATTCACAAAAGAATACCACAATACAAAATGATGTACTCACAAACAGACAATATTACTTAATAATACAAAAGGTTGTACTCACAATACAAAATGTTTACTCCCAATCCAAAAAGGTGTACTCACCTCTCGTCCAAGTTGCGTTTTCAACAATTCAATGAATCCAAGATCTTCCACAATCCTCAACGAGCAACTCTGGCTCCAATAATGATTGAGCTCCCAGCTCATCACAACTAATCGTGCATTGACACATAAATCGAGGTACATGTCACTCGAGATGCACCTCTTTTGGGACTCAACAAAGTCACTGACAACTCCAAGAATGTCACAACCAACCACATCATCAACATTATCATCAACCTCATGCAAATCCAAGATTCCGCGCCCAAATGATGAAAATACCCTTCAGACCAACCAGGGGTCCAAAGCAATCAAATATCGCCCACACAAATACAAATCTAGGACATACGCATTGTAGATGTCAAAATAGGACCAATGACACCAACTGTCCAAAAAGTCACTATTTGGGTCCCGTGTGTCCCACATGTCCAACCGACACTCCAAAAATATGCCTCAGGCCCACAACCTCAGATTTCGTATCCAGTCGCGCCAATGGACTCTAAATAGTCTCGACATTACCTTGCATCAATTTGGGCCTGATCCAACAGTTCGGATCATTCTAGATTGCACAATCACGCACTATCAAACGACGATCGCTCATCACATAATTTGAAACACAATAACTTAAGATCGGGATATCGAATCTTTGATCAGTCTAAACCTATAGACTCACAACAACAATAGATACAACATACTGAAAAACAAACATGATCCAACGATTCGATCATCTTCGATCAAATGGTTTAGATTTACGAGGCTTTGATCTTCGATCAAACTACGAAATCTCGACAATCTGAGCACACCATTTTGCTTAGCACCTCCAGGACTACAAACTATCACAAAATCCCAGTCAAAGAACCCCCACCATGCGTCGCCACCGTGAGTGGTGGTTCGGGGTACTATTCCAACGACATAAAAATCTCAGAATCACCGATCCAAAACTACCTTGACTTACAGATCTCGACGAGATAAACAACTTTAAAACTTTGAATTTTAAGGTAGTCAAATCGCCATCCAAAGTTATGGTTCACTATTCATTAGGGAGGTTCATGACGTCGCCACGCCTTCACTGCTGCTCGGATCAATGTGATTCCAGTTGGGTTATTCTCAGACGATGCTCTTCTTGCAATCAACATGGGTGGTGTCAATCACCTCCACTGAACGCCACAGCTGCCATAAATTGCCTGTCCGGGAAAGGTCAAACCCAGCAGACCAAACTGAAAATTCTGGAAATTGCACAGTGACCTGCGAATTTATAGAAAATCCAATTTTGACACTGTTCACTATTCACTATTCACTATTTACCCCCTCAAATTAATTCCCAAAACTTCAAAATTGTTGTAAAGTAGAATGGGTGAAGCCCACATGGTCAAAAGGTGAATAGTATTGATGGGTAGAAACATCATTATGTTTCTTCTTTTGTTCACGGGGGGTTATTGTAAATGCCTATAAATAGAATCCATCTTAGTTGCAGATGATACAACCAATTCAGAGAGAAATCTGAGAAAGAGTGAGTAAGAACCCTGAGAGCTCTATCAGTAAAGAAAGTTCTAAATACATTTCCACTCCCAATATTCAGTGGTAATTCCCATACTCTGATTATTCATTTTATAACATGTTATCAGCACGATAGTCTCTCCACCTTTAAATCTTCTCAGCACTATGTGGTTATTTCTCTTTCTTCTCTCCGTCATATGTCTCCTCTCACTATACTACTACGACGACATGCAAACCTTTTTTTTTGTGCTCTCACAATTTTTGTGTTGTTTCATCCATGTTTGTTTAATTTATTTCTTTGTAATATAATTTGGAATGGCGCGGTTTTATACCCCATTCTGTTATTTTATGGTGGTGTAATTTTCATTACCCATCGCGTTGTAACACAAGTTATCATAATAAAATGATGGTGTGATCTTAAAACCCATCTATTGTATCTTGAGCAGTGGTGCAGTTATATTGCCCACAAAATATAATATATTATGTGGTGGTTTTATCCCCACATTTACTATGGACGGTTTTCACCTCCTATATTTTTAGTGGTGGTTTTATCCCCACACTTATTTTATTCACTGTATGGTGTAGGTTTGTTACCCATACGACAGTATTTATTTAAAGTGTGGTGCGAGTTTATCGTCCACACAACTGCTTTTATTTAAAAGTATGGAGCAGAATTAGTGCCCATACCAGCACGTTTACTTTACCGCACATTTACTTTTATTTAAAGTATGGTGCGGGATTAACGTCCATACAGCAAGCAATTTACTTTACCGCACATTTACTTTTATTTAAAATATGGTGCGGGATTAACGTCCATACAGCAAGCAATTTACTTTACCGCACATTTACTTTTATTTAAAATATGGTGCGGGATTAACGTCCATACAGCAAGCAATTTACTTTACCGCACATTTACTTTTATTTAAAATATGGTGCGGGATTAACGTCCATACAGCAAGCAATTTACTTTATCGCACATTTACTTTCATTTAAAGTATGGTGCGGGTTTATCGTCCATACCAGCAAATTTATAGCACTTTATTTTTATAAACAAAATGAGGGCCTGAAGTTCCTCAAACAATTACAGGGCCTGAAGTTCCTATTAACAAATGGATTAATGTCCCAAACCTCGAGCTTGAAATTTTGGGTAAAATATGCATGATATCTTTGGCCTGAAGTTCAAAAATATATTAAGCATAAAGATTATTGCGAATTCTAATGCATCTCATTTTTCTTTTGAAGATGGCAAATTTGGCAAAATTGGAATTTGTTGCCCTAGACATTTCTGGGGACAACTACCTATGATGGGTCCTGGATGCCAAGATCCATCTGCGTGCAAATGGCCTTGGAAAAGCAATTGAAGATGGAAGTGATGCATCACCTGAGGAAAATGCGAAGGCCATGATTTTCCTTCGCCGCCACATTCATGAAGCGCTGAAAAGCGAATATGTGGTGGTTGATGAACCATTGGTCCTGTGG